>LUCH01002673.1:0-16036 GCA_013368495.1 Paragonimus heterotremus
GCGTACATAGGATCATGCGTACAGAACAGACAAGCAGGAAAACACGGTTGCAGCCGGGATCCTTAGAGAAGCCACACGATCGTCGGTCACTACACTACAAGACGGCCGATGTAGTATGGAATTACTAATGTTGTGAGTATTCATGGTCGTATGTGGGCTGAGATACTGCCAGAAGGCCCAGACCTAGACATGAGAACGATTAGGGTTCACAACCAAGACCTTTGGCTAAAAAGCCTATACCGCAAGGCAGCTGGTGGGTGGCAGTGTACCAAAACTAACGCATTTTCGGGAAAAGGATGCCAACCATCTTCCAACCCCCAACCTGGAGGACCAGGAGACTGGTTTGTCAGACCTCTACCTGTTGGCCTACGTGGTAAGAGCGACTCTATCGGTGTGGTCACCAAGGTGTCCAGTTTAGCCCAATAGTTCATTGATATGCGAAAGCCGTTACACCTTGTCAAGGTCCAGTCTCGTTGTGACCAATTGGGCCAACGTTGTGGTCGAGTGGTAGAGCTAAGACAGAACTTATGGAATAATATTAATTTCATCTTTGTACTTCTGTGCATCAGAAAGGACGATCAATAATTAAAGGGCGCTCACTTTACGAGTATAGTGATTCTGTCGTTTGTTGACTGACTGCGTTGATCAGTCTGTAGCGCTTTACCGTCTTATTGTTATGAAGAGAACAAAAGCCTGAATTTTTCTCCCCACTAGTCATCTCAGCAGTTAATTATACAATACGCTAACTTATTCATTTGGTACTACGAGTGTCAATGTAGGAAACGTTCTGTTCTGTTTAATTGTTGCTCATATCTGCGCTTCACCATAACAAAATAATGAATAGATTTATAACTGAGAAAAGTGAAATGGTCCTCATATATGAGACCACAAGTTTTTCATTCCGTCCAACTCTACTATAACTAAGCTTTGCTCCGTTTTAGTTGACGGAGGAGTGCTCTACGGGAAACGGTAACATGGTAGAACGCTGCTAGGATTAAGACTGAGGGACCAAAATACTAGTTTGTTGGGACGATCATTTTTTACGACGATTTCTTCTTCATGGTGTTGTCTGATGTTTTAAGATCGTTGTATAGAACATTGCGATACCAACCGGTAATTGGGTTTATTGGTGTTTTGCCTGTAGTTCAGAAGCCTCTAATCAATGACTTTGTCGTTAGCTTGTAGCGACTTGGAACTAGTGTGAAAATAACTTGGAAATTCTACAAATAAAGCGCAAAATCTCAGGGTTTGCGCTACGCTTTAGCGGTTGACAGTCAGTACACGTGGTATCAAAACAGCTTGTTCAACTTCGTTCAGGTTCGCGGACTGTCCGACTGATTGTGAAGGTTCTATGTAATCGACTGATGGGAATAAACGAAATGCTTGCATCTCGTAATGTATGTCTTTCTACCATCCTAGTGATTGTGACCTGTTGCTTTGAGACAAAAGATCTTCGGTTTTGCTGATCAGTAAATTCGTATAGCCATCAAAGAGAATCCGTTTGAACCACCATAAGCCGAATTTCCTTTTCTGAAGAAGCCGCGTTTAAAACGGAATCCTCGTCTCATTGTTTCCATACGTTGCAGGTCAAAATAACTTTTCCAAAATGCACGAGTTATCGTAATCCGTGAGCATATCCATGTATTTCAGTTATTTCCGAAAATGAAATGGGATCATTCCTGATTATTTTGTTTAGTATGATAAAATAGGCTTATCAACTAGACCCGGGAACACTTCATTCTTTGTTACTTTAGATTCGCTTCCATATGCACATAACTTTATGGCTCTTTAGATAGTTAAACTAGCCATGTCGAGATTAATCTGTTTAGTACGAACAGATTCACGGGTAAGACTATATTTTGTCTGTGGGCGTCCGGTTAGTCGTATTTGTAGGCATTGCGTGATTGATTTGTCTTTCTGTGTTACTGTCAACTTTACTGTCTTAAGGAATCCATTGGGTATCACAAAAAACATTATTTAATCATCTCTTTGCCAGCATAACCACCATCCACATGGCTGCCTCAAATTTTTAATGCTCTAATAAGTTGCTTCATTGTTGTCCATATCTACGTTCATTATAACAAGAGTATTGTGGATCATATATACAGCAATAAACGTTGACCTAATACCCATCTTGGTCGCCACGTGATTGCTTATTGTTTTATGGTTGTATTGCAGGCTACATTTACTTGTATTGCCTGCTACCAAACTTGGAAACAACTCGCTAAATCAGTGTATTCTGTGTGTGTATAGACAATCCGGAAACTCTTTTCAGAGCAGAAAACGCGAGTGGTCCGAAGCAGCCTTTTGGTATTCCAGTGGAGATGAAAAACTAATACGTATGGAATGAAGCATTATTCGGTAACTGTGATAACCACTCGGTACGGGTGATGAAAAACCCGATATCACGAAGTAAACAGAAAAAAACTAGGCACGATCAGTGAATAACTCTGCAGCACCCCCACTTAATAGGTTTCGATACTGTCATATCTCGACCAGAGCTGTTAATTATGGAAACCAAAACTTCGAAGCAGTTAACAATACTTGGTTAAACGTGTTATCTGACTTGACGGTGTTCGAAAGGGGGATTGATATTTACACACCTGGTCTGCATCTGTCTCTGCAGTATAAGTGGACGGTCACTTGATGAAAGGTGAACTGTAAGAAGCAAATTTAAGTATGTCGCTACAGACACTATAACGTTTGTTTCCACGGTTGACGGGAAAGAATTTTTTTTGGAACAAACGATCAGGCGATTTTGTTCCATATAAGCAGCTTGGTGCACGCATTCATCATCGGCCCGCTTAAGGAAGACGTGGGAGCAGGTCTTTTACTTCTTGTGAAACCCCAGTTTACCCAACTGTTTACAGATTAGAATGAAGTGTACAAATACAGCCTCAAGCAGTGTCCCAAGGTAGGTTTGACTCCTCGGGCTGATAAATTGTCACTAAATATCTCACAGGACAAACAAAAGCGTCTTAAGATAGGCGCTGAAGTCGTTAGGTGTTATCTTTGTAAAACGAATTCCATGAAAATCGCGGACAGATGTCCGGTTCAGTTGTAGTCCGCATCTGCCTGCGATGAAATTTCTTCAAGAAGCCACTAGTGGCTGTATGGTAGACAGTACTTCGAATGTACCATCAACCTAACAGATTGAGTTTGCAGAGAAGTAAAATGCCCTCCTCTGATGGTCATAATTTTCTTTGAGACCCAGTGTTGAACGATCCGCTTTCTGATAAAGTGGTTAGCGATCGTTTCTATCGACGTACTACTGCTAAGAATAACAACCGGTTGGCGAGTGAAACGATCGACGCAAGTCAACTTAAAGGATTTGCCCTAAAAATGTCCTAGTGAACATGGGGAAACAAACATCAGGGATGATGAAACTACGACTTACTGTTGACTTATAGCCTAAGGAAGACGTTCGCGAGAATGTTGTTCAATCCAGTAGCATGACAAATGTCCACCTTTAATATGTGGTAGGATTAGATTGTCAGATTTTTCGACCACTTCATAGTTGCTCATTATTCAGTTTTAACCCTTGCAGTTTATCACGTATACTTATCGCTCACCCACCGAAGTTCATACAATCCAATGCGCATTACTTTCCAACCACTTTTTGAGCAATTATCAGCAGCCCCGAACGGCTTGCATCCTCCACTTCTACAAGGATTGTTTAGGCACATCCGGAACACACCAGTTTTATTGAGTCATTGCTACAGTTAAAATCACTTTGTCGTTATGTTTATTCTTTTCCACAACTACAAATCCAGTGCCACGATCTTATATCCCGAATATTCCAACAATATGTTGATGGTTTGCAATTATTTGTGTATATACATTTTTTTGTGGTTCACATTTTCAAATTAAACATTGGACCGTTTGACACTGTTCTTAGCATTAAGCTTGCTTGCTTTCGTTTTCCAAAGCTATTTTCATGGACTGCCAACAAACGACCGATTTTTACTACCAGGTGATGTATAGAAAATAGTGCGCACAGTACTAACGGAGTTTCAGTGAATTAACTGATGGCAAGTATTTGGCGTATTTTATAAAAAAAAAACATCTACGCAACAAAATAGAGGGCAAGAGTGAATAACGGCAACCTTTTTAAACGTGTTTTCTTCTCCGTTATGTTTTCATTTGTTTGTTTGAGTGGTTCCCGCGATGCTATTCTGATTACTCTTTACATACCTTGCTGATTCTGGACACTCATTTTAGCATAAGCACTTTAATCTTATGTGACACTTTCCGTCATGTTTTAATTAATGATTACACTTTGATACTCAACGTCTCCCTAACGTGTGTTACAGTGAGCTTATTTTGTCTACAATAGGTCTTGCAGATATATGGCCTTTCTGACTTTCTCAATTCATACAGCCATGAAGAACATTTTTTCCTTGACCCATGCGTGTCATTATTGTCATTACAGTTATTGTGCCCCACGTTACCGACAGTAAGGAATAATTGGTTGAAAAAATGAGGTTGATAACTGTATGAATAGGGAACAGTAATCGTCTTACCATAGAAATGTTAATGACACTAACATTGTGTTTTCGTGTTATTGTGTAGATACTCCCACGCTATTCTACCACCTTGATGATTGTCAGATTTGGGCACTAGGTTTACCAGGAGAGCTATGCTAACCGGATCTTCGGCTGTATCAAATCAGACGAACCAAAGAGGAACAACCAGACGAAAGCCGTTTCAGCAATGAGATTGTACGTCAACAGAATCAGATAACAATATCCTATTCTCTGGCTAGGTAAGCATGCCATTGCTGAGGAATTCTGATTCTTGAGATATTGGTCTCGTCTGAAGTTTCCCTAGTAAATTCCACATCCAGTTGATTTACTAGCCACACCTTTGAGTAAGATGTTCCGGGTGGTCACTTTCAATCAACTCTTTTTCCGCAACATAAACGACCTGGGAGTACCCGAAGTTTCCGTTTTTTCGACAGTTATATTATTAGGGTACTTCTGTTTACCCATTCCGTTCGCCTCTTATTTGTTCCACTTTAATGGCGATTCTGCGTTTGAACTTCGTTTCCTAAAGCCATCGCATGACTGTTTGCCATTTCCGACAAGTTGGTCAACAAGTTACCCTAACAAGTACTTCCACAAGTTTGGGTATCGATGTATAATACGAAACTAAGATACAAGTCTACGATTCGAGCACCATTACTTATTTGAGTTAGCCTTCAGATAAATATAGATCCCAGCACTTCTCCCTCTGAGCCTCTGATGACACTCAAGCTGAGTATTGTGATCAATACAGAAATGAAGTCGTATTGAGTTTCAAAGCAAGGAAACACTTGATCGTTTAGTTTCCAGTGAATAGCCATCTGCGCGTTTACAGGCTTAATACATTGGCTGAAGTTTCTTGACGCAAATCTGAAAATCGTTATCCTCGCCGTGTTAGCGTACAATCTAACAGACAGTACTTCGGATGCTGCCAACCCTCGTCAATTTTATGAAACGGGAAAAACACTCAGGCGTCATCATAGTGTCAGGCAATGTGAATGTTAGGTTTGGTCGTCTTGTTCCAGAAGGAAAGTGATTGTGGAGTCGGTTTGATGTTCAAACACAGCTCACTAATATTGGTGCAATTGTGTGCGTTTTACAATCTCTGTATCTCAACTGCCGCATTTCAGCACAGAAAGTATTGTGTCACGTGAAGACCGCTCTATAGAATTCAACCAGTGAGCATGAATGAATCACATAGCAATCAGTCGTATGTGTTATCACTTCGTTATACACCGTCGGGACCTTCTGATTAGCGACCAGTATTCGGGTCATGCTGTTTATGTTCTTGTTTTGTTCTGCCATTTGCTCAGAGGTCATGTGCTTGCAAGTGTGATACTTTTACTTAACTGGACGAAGAAGGTATGACGGACGCGTATCAGGCGAAAATGTTTAACAACTTGTCTCTATCAATTCAACCAATGAAGTTGATGAGTACTGTAAACAAATCTCAGGAGCTATGAATGAGTGTACCTTAGAAGGAAGTTGCGGTTGGAGAGGAAGTAGATTTTTGCTACTTCAGTTAGTCGTTTAAACATTCAAATCCTTCTGAATCTCAATACGATCATTATTAGTAATAACTATAACGTAAGCTAACGAAAAGCGTGCACAAAAATTACAATTACCACTTAGCGGAAGAGTCATATGAAGTGGGGCGAGCGTTTTCTCTTAGGAATCACACAGTTCTGTTCCTTCTAATGTTTTCGTCGGTCGTTGATCTAACATAAATTATAAAACATCCGAGGAGGATGATTCATTTACGCTCCTTATTTTTTCGCATACCTTTCACATATAAAAAGACTAATTTTTTTAAGCACATCTAATCACAACACACCTGCGGCAAAGTTTAAGTTATTTACTGTTGATTGAAAAAATCAATTCGGTGTAATAAATCAAAATTGTCCTGTCTCATAGCTATATGGTCTCCCCGAAATAAGGTGAAATACGATCCGTATTATTTCTTTTACCTCACACTTTACACAGATTCACTGCCACCCAACCAACTGCGGAGTATTTTTTGGCCATCACTCATTTGTTGATCCTAAGTGGTTTTCGCTTGCTGAGGGCTGCTTTTGCATTCTGACGTGTGCCCAGAGCAACATCGTGGGACATTTAAAAAGGGTAGCAGTTTGAGTTTTTGGTGAGGTGTAACTCAGTTGTCGATATGTTGTCGGGCGGATGGTACGACCCAAATCCTAATGTATTTAGTGCACAGAAAGAAGGCGGTTAAAGGAGGCTGTCTAACTCAAACTCGAAGGTGAGTGATCTGAAAGGCTTTGAAAACCTATTGAACGTAGGTGACATCAGGTAACAACTGCAGGTCAGTTGACGGTGAACAACCATTTATAATATATTACATGTATGTTATGTTTGACAGGTTGGAAACGGGCTAATTCCACAATTACCTGCTTGTCACGAAACCTGAAAATTATTTCAGGTAGATAGACATACACAGTTTGAGTTATTCACCAACTGTGTCACCACGACTGCTGAAGAACTTCACGCATCATACCAGTTTCTAAATTGGAACGACTCAATTTCGCTCGACATCATGCACTTCTCCCGCATTGAATGTTTTCGATAAACTAATTCTTGCTCGAATGGAAGTTGAAGTGGACGTAACGGATTCTAATCAATTGGTCCATCGTCTCTCACTCTCAACCGTTGATGCTGTCGCCTGTCTAGATCATTCCATTCTGTTGATGGGAAGGTGAGAGCCGTTCGCATATGGTTCTTAGCCTACAGTGACGCATTTGAAAACACTGATAGAGAGACATTACCCCAAGATTTTAAGAAATCTGAAATTCAACTCTCAGCTGTTGAGCTTTCACACGCGTACTTTATGAACTGGAATCAATTTACTCGATTCGGCGATCGAGTTTCATGCTACTGATCGCCAACTCTGGCGTTCTGTAGAGTAAAGTCCTCTTAGATTTCGTATTTTCATTTTCAATTACGTCCACACCAGCTCACGATCGCACCTCTGTAGTCGAGTTTGCGAATGATGTAGTGTTGGGCATCAGGCACCCGACTCATTTTTCTTCTCTAGCCTTGCTGATTGGTTTATCCGAATTTCCAAGTTGGTCAGAATTTCGCAGTTTTTCTCCTAACATCCGATTGTATCGACATACTGTTTTCGCTCATAAAGAGGAACAACTGATAAGCTTTCTAGTGCATGAACACCTACCCCGACTTCTTTCTGTTAAATATCTGCGGATTACCCTGAGTAAAAACACGGCATGGCTACTTCATATTATTCGTGTTTTCACGAAAGTCGTAAAATTTTCGGTTTATGTCCCGCGCTTAAATTCTTTCATTCCACACTACTTAGTCACTTGATTCACCAAAGCCTGTATCCCTCATAGAATGTATTGTTCACCAGTTATTTTCCCTGATTATAGAAAAATTTCACTTTCTGCTAGATTTCTATCCACTTATTGTGTCTTTTCCTGTAAACAGTCCGTTGGTTTTAGTGTTTCTCACTACTTCACAATATGTGAAACTTTCTCAGCAAAGGCTTTATCTGATGCAACTCACCCCATTTATTCAGATCGTCATAGGTGTATTTGTACACCTTCAATTAGATCCCGATGCCGACGTTCGTTTGCACACATCCGGTCTCGGTATTCGTCCGTTCTTCTCTGTTTAGCCTGACTTCTACGTAAACTTATTCTCGAATTAATCAAAAATCCGAGTCACAAGTGATAAGGATTGTAACTGTTCGCTAACTTTTTTATGATATTCTGGATTATTATTGTTTTCATGTGACTTAAACACATCTAACACACCTTTCGTTTGCTGGAGATGACTATGTAAACCATTGGGATGCATAAAACATAATGTTCACTTGATCTGATTTGTCTGTTTAAAAGACGGGTAGTAATCTTCAGCAATAAAATAGCCTGACGGCTGAATGCGTCCGTTTGGAGATAGCCCATTGGTTATCTGAGCCGCCTCCTGTTTCAGCAGTAAGTAAAATTAGGATTATCCGGGGGAAATATGTGAAATCTTACATACCAACAATTTCACATCATTTAATGTCATTTTTGAGCCTAGTACTTGCTGGGCATCGAATGTTTCTACAAGACAACTGCTCGACGCGCAACAGTAGAGTGTGACTTGCACAGCATAGCGTAGACCTGATGACTTGTACTGTAAGCTCTTAGAATTTAAACCCAATCGGAGTTTTTTGCCGCATGGGTATACAGAAACGGACGGATTTGTCATTAAAGTTGGCACTGATGGATGTTATACAAGAAACGTACGGTCAAAATTTACAATTGCGCCCTTTCTCTTTGCTAGCCGGCTTGTGTAAACGAAGCATAAAAGTGCATAAGGGAAACGAAGGCCACACTTCATTTGAGGGCACCGTAATTTAATTTAAGTTAGGGTGTCCCACAGTTATGGGTCAACACAGTTCTAATTCCTCACTCCTTTCCAGTTCTTTTTCGTGTATTGAAAAATATCTCACTCTTAGTTTGTGTGTATTTTGTAACTACGTAGACGTTCAACATGTTAGTCTTTATCTGTAAAAACTGTACGAAAAACAGTATGTTTGTAGAAGTGTGAGGTGAAATTTAACACTAACCGGTCATGTCGATTTCCTTGATAGGCTGAGTATTTTGGGGAACAGTTCACTTGGTCCGGACCGGACCGCTTAAATGTTGAGGCCTGAATGGTCAACTCTGATGTTCTCTTTTGCGCTCTGGAGCCTTGACATTTAAATAACAAAATCCCAGGAACAAGCCTGTTCCTACCTTCTATTCTCATAGACGACGGCGAGAGGTTGTTATTAGTCCCGACGATACTCTTTAGGACCCTTTTGGAAATCTGAAGAGTTATTTCTCAACGAAAGACCCGTATTCTGTGGTAACTATGGTGACAGTCTTTTTTCCGTCCGGCCCACGTTGCTCACGGCTTTTGTATTGCGTAAGCACACTAAACCCAGAGAAAATTGGGTTATTGAAGAACACATAGAGTACCGGTCTGGTCCTGGGCAGGTTGATTACATCTTTCCTCCGCGAATTATCTTGGACCATTGACATTCTTATAGGCAGCCAACGTTCATACTATTTTAGTCCTAAAAGCTGCCCTTGCTTTGGCTACCCGTAATGTTCGGTGGAGTCACCTTCTTTGTACAGAGGTTGTAGATAAATATGCGAATATGTTAAATACATTTAATGTTTATTCTACAAGCGGAGTTGGTGGTTATTACCTTCTGTCCCGTCTGTTTATCACCTCGAGTGGTGTTCGCCGGGATTGCTCGAGCTTATCGTTCTTGATCAACTTTAGCATTGATGACATTCCAGAAAATGCGCCCGGGAATTCCAGTGATCTTGGTATGGCATTTCGTTCCAGTGACAAACTAGCTTAAATGGAGTATTCGAACAACGTTGCTCTACTTAGTCTCTCTGTCATTGGCATGTGGACGTTGCTACATAGTGTGAATAGCCAGGTTGGCTTCACTCGTTGAAACTTCAAAATGTTGCTTGAAAATCAAGGCCTTTCCACCCACTTTCTTATTGTGGGTAGTCCGCTTGAGACGGTGCACCATTTCGGTTATCTGAATCGCACTATCTGGTCAGACTGTAATACCAACTTCCGTTGTTTCTGACGTCAAAATGACGTCCGTTTGCCGTTAAAAAGAGTGGTGTTACGTTTGTGTGCAATCGATTTTGTCTTATGGTCTGGCAACTTGGTCGGCTCATAGCAAAAGGATGAACAGATTTGCAGGGCTTGCTCGTTGTTATCGTCGTCCCTTAGACCGCGTCAAAAAGGATGATTGCGTATGCAGCGCGGCCGTTCGCAAGCCAGTATTCCTAGATTTTGGATGCGTGATCGACTGGCTAATTGGCACAGTCTGTGTTAGTTGGGCCAGCAGCATGGTTACTGCGTTAGCTATCATTAATCGGCACCATGGTCAGTTGAGAAAGACCACGAGGCGGTCAGACAATCATATGATCACGAACCTTCGTTGTTTCGTTCATCTAAGCCAGTAGACGCCGTCTGCTAGGTTGGGAGCTTTGCGACTACTCAGATTGTCAGTGATTAAAGTTCTCCGATTCGGCAGCATGTCACAGTCAGCGGTGTGCCCTCATGAACGTTGTTACTCCTCTCACGTAATCATTTTCGTGCCATTTTTTCTTTGTCAAAATCTTTTTAGAAATGTTTTTGGTCACCGTTTTAGTAAACGGTGGCTCTAGCTACTATACCTGATGGCTACTATACTGATGGCCTCTCATAGATGAACTAATTAGTTATATAGGTATTTGCGAGCTCCGTAATCCAACAAGGGACATCTACCGACTCAATAAAAAGATCACATTCGTGATTGTCTCCATTTTCTAGCTAGCTGATCTTCACCACTATCTTACTACCTTCTTTTAGCAGCTTTGTGTACTGTTTTTTTGTTTTGTAATCACATAACTCATTCATCTTAAATTGTTCAAAAGTTCCTGAATGAGTCCGTTCTTGTTGCATTGGTGGTCAGTTTTTTAACGTCACACTTTTTTGAAATATGATCTTGATGCATGATCTTTCTTCCGTATATGAGGAGTACTCTCTACATTTTGCTTACATTTCACTTTAAAAAAAGACGACGTCTTTTGTAGGTAACGGAAAATTGTTCAGAATCAATATTCAGACGTTTTTTGTTTACCTGTGGGAACTACTGAATGGTTTGTTTGAAATCAACAAAATTCTTGACACAAGAAGTGTTATTAGAAAATGGTGACGGCCCAGGAAGTAAGGTTTGTTGTGCTGCAGCTTTCTGAGGGATTGCGTTATGCGACGCATATTCAGTATGCCACGCTCGCATGAATATTCTGTTTTGAACAACGTTGTTGCTGTTTTCGTTGTCTTTGTTGTTATTGTTTTTTTGTTATTATTCAGCTTGTGATGTACACATGAGGTGATAATCATCTCGGTGGAAACACCCGTGTTGGTTAGCACAGAGAAAGAACAGTTTAATATCCTATCCTCTGAATTTCCTTTCCGTACAATTTGTCTAAGGTTAGCCATGAAATCCTCCTCACTGATTCTGCTGCACAAAATGACTTCCACTCTTGTACAATTTGTGAATGTTGTCGTTGTTTGGCCGAGTTGTCTGTGAAGTGAGTGCACTTAATGACGCGAGGCAGTGAAAGCTGTATGGAAACTGTCTTGCTGATGACGCCTTGCTTTAACCTACAGCTTGGTTGTTCGTTTGCAAGGTGTAGGTGCCTTGATGTTGTATATTTGAATATAGGTGTAGCTGTTTTTAGTAGTTAGGTCCATTCCCCTCTACTTCTTTTCCTTTCTTCACACATAGGGTTTCTTTTTCCTTCGTGGTTGTGTGGCAGTTAAGCATCAGTGTGAACCACTGATGTATTGCTGTCTATGATAATGATGATGACAATTCGTTGTAATAACACTTTTTGCGTAGGTTTTTCATAAACCGTTGGCCCGCTTTCAAAATATTTACAGGTTATTTTTTGCTGGGCATAGTAGTCCGTATTAACGAGCATTGATGGTTTCATGGCGCACGTTGACATTGGATGAATTGCTAAACTGCCATTCCCAAAAACTGCTTATTGTTTTGCATCGTTCTATGTTCATTTCCTCTGCTAGCTGGTTTTCTGTTAACTACTAATTCTGCTAGTAGTTGTCCGTAGTTGCATGTTTGGAAATTCAAATCAACCGAGTGGTTGTCAGCACTTTTAATTATTCATCAAGTTTTTTCCCCCAGTTATTCACACAGCCTCTGAATTTTAAATGGACAGCTGTTTTTTTTTAGGAAATATCTGTTTTACCACTTGATAGCCAACTACTCGTTTAGTCGTGGGAAGCGGAATATTCAGAATAATTTGTTGAAAATTTATGGTTGTGATCGTGTTGTTGATTGCTAGCACTTACTACGATTTTGCTTATCACATTCCATGAAAGTCACACTTTTGGCTGCGTTGTCATATAGATTTTCGAAATTTCTTGTTGTCGATATTTTCCAGATGTTAACGGTTTTAAAAGTTTTGTTTTTGTCAACTGCCACCGTTTGTTACTACGACTGATACCGTTATCGCATTTTATTTTAGTGCTGACCTACTTACGTCATTAACTGGTACATGGGCGGTTTTCATTCTTTGTTGAATGTCCCATCTTGCCGTTATTCGAATACCACACGATCGAATGAAACTCAGCATTGCTCTACATGCGGCGCCGCGTATCACCCTGCACAAGTCGTTTCTTCAACCAATCAGCCAATATGGTTTCAGGCGCATTATCCCGCCGTTCTTTGTGGCATATGGTTAGGCAGACCGGAGGAAGAACAATTGTGGGAAGCGTTTCAAACCACCGAACATATGAGAGAGTCTTTTTCAACATCCTCACAATGCTATCGCACGCCTCGTGAAATGAATTTGGGGATTACCTTGCCTTCTACAACGCTACCGAAACGAGCACAAAGCAATTCGAAACCACCAAAGATCGTGGACATATTATTGAAGCATACAGATTTCACAAAAGACGAACGATCCGCCCTCAAACGGGGATTCTTTTCTACCATTGATGTAGCCTTGGATCCTTTGGCAGACTTACCACAACTCGAAGGCTGTCACATTCATGGATGTATTTTTGTTGAGTACGGCAATCTTGTGTTTCAAGCTGCAGAGGATCCCACACCTTTGCCAATACTTTTGATCAGGCAAATGGGCACGTCTTTTGATAATGGTTTCTCGGCAGGTAAGTTTTAGTTTCTTGGTCATACGGAATGCCTTATTACGTATTTCTCAGTTTGTAAATTGTCGGGCACATTCCTGAGGCCTGCGTTTTCTTCCCGTATGATTTTAAAATTCAAATAAAATAATAGGCGATCGGTACGCGGTTTATAAACCATTCTTATTTTTTCATATCGTGAGTCTGCGAGAGCACTGAACAAAGACAGGCGAAACAACTTCTTTGCGCTTTTACTCTCCTTGTCTTTGATTGCACTTACACCGCAGATAACCGTGCCAAACAACGGGAGCCTTCACGCCATTGTGCCCTATTAACCATCATCTCTCCTAGCGTTTCCAGTCACCGACCTTGTGAATCGCGAGGGCCTAGCTTGTGGGACGAACCCCATCCACAACGGCTAACTGCTAGTAGTTATCTCTCTTCCCTTATGCTAATTGATGAGTTGTCGGTTGGCTATGGTGTCGGCAAAACTATTGATGAGACATACGACTAGTTGGCATCTTTAGTACATGTGCGGACTTCGAGATTGAACGAATGGATGTGCTTGATACCCACTAACAAGCATTCGGTTTCTAGCTTCATCGTTGATGTCACCCGCTTTGAACTATCAGCCACATACATCGATTATCCAATTTTTGAACGCGGCCCACTTCTTTTACTAAAATTGGTCAGGTTTTGTAATCATACTATATCATGGCTCTCACAATCGCCTTATCTAAACAATCCTTAAGCTTCAAATGTGTCTCCCTATCTTGAAAGATCTGTAGACCTTGAACATACAAACTCCTAGTTCTGTGATCGTTGAGAATGGTGATGGAGTTGCTAGCTCTGGCTGATGCTATTGGTCTTCGGTTATTAGCCGAGCCTGGCATTTAGATTGCAAACGTTCCGTCACTAAACGAGGTGACACCATCAGTGCGTAAGATTTGGAGCGTTCCAAACCTTACGCACTGATGGTGTCACCTCGTTTAGTGACGGAACGTTTGCAATCTAAATGTCAGGTTCGGCTAATAACCTATGACTTAAAGCTTCCAGTTCATATCTTAAACCTCTCCCGTCGCTGACGCATCCTTCAAGGCAGACGAACCGGTCAACAACTTGCATTGCGTCATTATCCAATACCGAATCTACATAGTCACAGTGATCTTACGAGAGGATTTTGTCTTTTAAGGTTGCAAAACGCATTCCAATGTATTTGGCAGGGCGGTTGAGACATGTCAAATGGCAGTACCTTGTCGTCAACGTAGTCATGGTCAGTCAGTCTTCCATCGTGTAGGAGGTACGCGGGAGTATTTTGTGAATGCCTTAAGCGTTCTTCTATCATTTCACCTTGAACAAAACCGAATAATAGTGGTGAAGGTGGACAACCTTGAGGTACGCCGCTGTTGGTGATGTACTTCGTGGACCTCAACTTGGGTTAAAATATCGGATTAAAGCACCGGAATCCTGTTCACATACCTGTTTGGAACATCCGTGCGCTTAAGCGACTCTAAAAGTGTAGCCGAAGTCACTGGGTCGAATTTGTTTCAATAGTTGGAGAAAACGATGATTACTGACCGGCGATGTATATGATGCTGCCCTAGAATTTTGCGAAGAGTGAAAATGGGATCGATAACCCTTCGTCCAGGACAGAACTTTTCGTGTTTTTTCTAGTGTCTTCCTCACAGACGCCAGAGAGTCAGCGATGTATAATGAATGTCAGAACCCCGTTGCGACTAAGGTCAACTCAGACGGTTAGACGTCGAATGGAGTAACTCTTATGCGGGTTTATCTAACAAGTTAAATAGGGATATCCATATTATAATAAGAGATGGATTGAGAAATTTACAATATGATCTTTCACCAAATGTTTCAACGATAGCGACAGGAAGGAAAACAAGTTTCCGCACAATTTATTACCCATAAACCTCGCATACATTTTTTCTCCTGTTATCACTTGTTGAGGTAAAATGCAGATAGTATAAGTTGGACAAAAGTGATGGAGAATGTAAAATTAGGGGATCAGACAACAGAACCAGTAATTAGAACGATACACCTTTGCACTTCCGGCCCTTAGTGTTGCTTTATTACGGAACGACCATAGATTATCATTACATAAATCCCAATTTGATCGGTTGCAACGTTTTAAACTGTTTGGCTGGTCTATGTGTCTTCATACGGGGTTACCAACTCATTTTTTTATTCACTATGCCCTTATTTTTAAACTACTTTATCGCCCACTGCTAGATGAGAATGAACAGTTTCTCAGCATGTGGACAATACTTCAAGGTCATCAGGCAGATACCATTAGTCGTTTTTATGACAGACCCCAATTCCATCCTCTACGTGTTCGAGGTACAACTCAATCTTTTGTTTTGGTTGCCCATGAAAAGTATACTGCAGCGTCACCTGTCACTGCACGTCATAATTTGTTCGAACTGGCGAGTCATGGTGTTCACTGGACAGGTTTTCACTTTAGAAAACAAAAGTCGTTCTCTTTTTCGATACTTGTGCGGTATCCCATCAACTGATTGACAGACGTCTCGTGTAATTCGTAAGCGACGAAAATTTGCTAGGGTTTTCGAACCCTTTGAATTTGTTCGGTTACTTCGTTGTGGGTTTCATATTTATCTGCTAGTTTCTCCATGTTCGGATGGTCTTGTTGAATGGTTAGCCATTTCTGTACGATTGAAAAGGTTTTTATTACATATTCTTCATTCATTGGTTATTTTAGTTATATGTACAATTTAAAACAGTTCATTCCCTTCAGAAGTTTAAACAGAACAGTCAGAAAACGAAAACTGGTAGATGCAAGCATTTCGTAT
>LUCH01002673.1:17314-51518 GCA_013368495.1 Paragonimus heterotremus
TAGGCCTGAAACTTTTGTTTTAATAGTGTTAGGATGGTGACTAACCAGCGTGCCAATTTATGGTATGGAGAATTAGTCATCGCCAAAATAGACCTAAGCGGAATTCCAGACTTGTGTCTTAGGGAGGCCGTACAGTTGAGGTGTCGATGACCCACATGGCTTAAGGAATTTGTACGTCATGTCGTCAATTATACGTAGTTGTAGAAGAAGTTGGAGGTGCCTTCCTATGCGACCTCCTATTTCGGTGATATTGTCCACTGTGTCTATTTGCTGGAACTTTGTTTGGTCCCTTAATATTGACAGCATTTTTTGCACATACGCGTCTCCGTATAAAATGACAGCTCCAGAGCCCTTACCTGGCTTAAGTATTACTATATTTTTCGAATGAAGTTCTCTTAATGATTGCAGGTGTTGCTTTATGATAGCACACCGGCCATTGATCGGAGTCATGATAAACCGATTAGCTATGTCAGTGAGTTTGGTTTTAAGCCAGCCTAAATTGTCAGCAGAAGTTGGCTGGAGGTCTGACAATTATTTATACAACTGCACTTTTTTAAAGGTTCTCATGTAGCCCTTGAAATTTTTGTCCTGTGTTGGCGAGCGGTTCGTCACAGAGTTTTAATATGGTGCCCTCACCCCAGTCGTCGTTTTCTTGTTTACTGCAGACTTTTACATGGCCGCTCACGGAATAAAACTCCGGTTTCAAATTTCAACATGTTTTCGTATGTTGATCATGACTAATTTTCAATCGTGTGGATTTTTTCAAGAGTTACCAGCAAGACGTAAACTGGGACTCGCGGGTGACCCTCTGTTGTACGAAAAGAGAACGTCATGTAGATTATTTTCATGTTGGTACACAGCACTGATCAGATTAGAGGAATGAAGATCGTTAACGCTAATATCTGGTCCCTTCGACAATTCCACACGAGTTGCTGTTCTCTGAGGTATCCCCTGTGTTCTATCTACTCAGCCGTCTGTTTCATTTTTTTGGAGGCTGACAAAATGTCTCAAGGCGGATTTGCTTGTGAATACAAAAGCTGTTTCTAATATGTGTATTTCCAGTTGCCACTAACAGCATGGAGAGTGTGCAGTAATCACCTCTCCTTTAACGTACTGTTTACTAACACTTCCGACTTAAAAAGTTTGTTGTGTTATTGGTAAACCATCGCAAGCTTGTAAGGATTTTATATTCCAGTAGCAGTCAGTTCTCTCATCTTCTAGTTATTTGTCAATTTCGTGTGAGTTTATCAAATTGTTTCACAGCCTTTTGGTGCTTTAACACACTTGATTAATCTATTGTCATCAACGTAAATTCGAAGTTTTCTCGCCCTCACTTACACTTGCCTTTCCGTTTTTAATAGTCGAATCACCTTCTGGCTACAATCGGCTGCATTCTCGTGGCAGCGACCCAAATGTCACGTTAAAAGATGCAGCTCACAGCATGCGTAATAGTCTGGATGTGTCTGGTCGATATAGGACTCCGCCATATTCCTCTTCTACGTCGATTTCACTGGCCATTTTTCGTACTACAAAGCGTAAGCTAATGACCTACCTACGTACCAGTTGCAGTTCAGTTACAAAACACCGATGCTCTTGTCGTAGTTGTCGTGTCAAACTCCCCTGCAAGTCAAATTTTGTCTACACGAAGATCCACGACAAGTAAGCTTCTCTATAGATTGTACATCGACGTCATTTTTCGTAGCCCCTCCACTCATGGTACATAGAAAATGTTTCACGTTCACCCTTCATTGTGGCACTTTTTACTCAAGCGAACTCAAACGGCATTTTATTTTCGGTACACCGATCAAAACACAAACCGCTATATTGTTTATCACGCTCTCAAACAGTTGTCTAGTAGTGAGTTGAACTACGGATTACGTTTTGTTCGCACTGCCACCGAAGTGCGCTGTGCTGGCCAATATACTCCGGTCAGCTTTCAACCGTCGTAACCTTGGGCTTTTTTTATGAACTTCTAGACTTTTAAAATGTCGATTTGAGTACGGTAACGTGAACGTTAGTTGGGTTTTCTGGCAAACTTTAGTCGCCATCTTCACTTCATTGTTTGACCATTTCGAAAATTCCGTGCACCGTATTTACAACGGGACCGGCTTTTGTTAGGGCAGTACTTTTCGCAGTAAAAAATTATTGCGTTGTTAGTGGATGTTTGTTGTGAAGCATTTGCACCTTGTGATCAGAGCTGGTTGTCAGCTATTCTTGTACTAAAAATGGGTTCGTAAAAGTAAAGTACGCTCATATTGTTCAGTCGGATTTCAGTTTTCCAACACGGAGTTTTGATTTGACAAGGGTTCTATCTTAGACGAAGTGGCATAGCTTGTAGTTTTACTGCTTTACGGCTGTTCGTAGGCGTTACCAGGTTTCATTGACTAGGCCAATATGACTTTTATGCCACAAAGATATCTCGTTCATTCTCGTTTTTCTCTTTTGTCTTTTTGTTCCTCTTTGTTTTTCCGTCAAAGACTTTCTGTGCAACAAATTTTATACTGGGAGGTAATTACTAGCCTGTCAGTGGAAGCTTTGTCAAAAACTCACAGCCACTTATCTCATTTATTATCAGTTCATTGCAGTTTGCCGGATTTTATTTGTACACCTTTTATCGTCTTTTGTTATTTTAGTATAATGATGCCCGGCTCATTCATATTGATGGGCACATAAAACGTTCCCTGGTACTTTACAAGGTTGCCTCCATGGTGGGATTTTTAAGACATTCTATTAGTTCATCTTTCATTTCATTCTATCATTTGTTTATTAAACCTCTCCAGTTCTTTCTCTTGTTTGTTGCGAACACCTTTAATTTTGATAAATAGCATCGTCACTTTCAGCTTTGAACCCCACCGTTGGGTACTTTGATGCGAGCTGCCGTTTTTCCCCACAGTGGTCCACGAATTAGCAGGGTAACGCATAAGTACGAAAGTACAGCTAAGCAAAAACAAGGAACTAAAACAAGTAAATGAAAACATTTGAGCTTCACAGCAAAGAAGAGTCAGTAACTTTGCAGATACAGGCTCGCCGTTGACTGCGACACTGTCATCTGTTTCCAACCAGCGGTACAAATGGTCGCGAACTCCCAACTAGGTAGACGGCACTTACTAACCACGTATTCTGTAAGCATACGATATGCATGAATAAACCAGTGAAAAGGTCATTTTTACTATGTATATTTCGCTATGTATTTAATGTACCCTTTTTCATCCAGATCATACACACGCAGGCATGCGGTACATAAAACGAGAAACTGCTCTCGTATTCTCCGTTTTGGCTCAATGTGATGTACGTTACGACTTTGCAAGTGAAATTAGCCCAGAGTTCGCTTCTACTCCATAGTGAAGTCTAAAACTTATTAAAACTTTGTCATTTAACCTCAGACAAAATTAGGGAGAATTCGAACAGAGACGTAAAGGTATGCCGATCGAATATGTAAGCATAATATTGACGCTCTACTCAAGTACATCAGCTGATATCAGGGTCTACAGGAAACTCTTAGTTGCATTCCACACGAAATGTGATGTTTGCCTATCCTGTTCGTTTTCCTCCTTATGGTTTAATCCTGTTCTAGACGACCTGACGAAAGGCTGTCTGGTCCGCTCCTATACTCCAGGTACTATCGTCCTACTCTGTGGGAATGACCGACGTGTGCTATGCCAGCACCGAAGCACTGTTGCCTGGCGACCTCTATGACGTACAAATGTTATTAAGTCGTATTTATCTTTTTGGTGAGCCATTGGGGTTACGGTGCAGCTTTGAAAGATTGAGTGTTAGTTCAAGGTTTTCGCAATGACGTTAGTCTTATATTTGGCAATGGTGTGCTGGGTTTTATCAGCAAGTCTGTTATTATTAGGAAGCCGTATCTCGAGGTACAAGAGTGAAGTCAGTTGAATCGAACTTTGTATTTCTGGGGCTAGAGCAGTTTTCCTGGCACAATTCATCTTTGGTATCAGGAAGGTATCTTAAGCTTAGGGGTTGTATTTACAAAACCACATTTAGACGAAAACATGACCGCCAGATATTGAGGTTATCAGACGAACCGGACTCGGAGGCCATCGATTTTTGCGTTCAGTCACATGCATCGAGTGACATCAGTTGATGTGCAATGTCATGGTTAGGAGACGGGCTGCTGGTAGTGAAGGTCAAACAAGTGTGCTAATCCAACCTTTAAAACTATACAAAATTAAGTGATTAGGCTACTTATTAATAATATCAACCTATCTTTTACTGGGCTGTGCACTATCTGCCCGGTTGGGAGACAAATGTTTCCAGCTTCACATTACAATGTATCCGGAGCCTTGCGATACCTGAGGTCATATGCTAGAAACGATTCATCGTGTTAATCTCCTTGGCTAGGGGGTCTCGTGATCTGCCCAACTTCCGGTTGGAAAAGTTAGGGGAGTTGGCGGTTATCCAGGATCACTGACCTGCATGTTATCTTTGCTTGATTTGGTTTAACATGAAGTGAGGATAGTTTATGAATTGGAGCGGTGAAAATCCCACAGAAACTTTTTTTTATATTTTCTAAGGTTACTTGTGACTTGCTTATTTGTTTGTAAAGCGTTGTATCTCCATGCCGATTACTTAAGTTTAAACATAGAGGTTTTGTGGGTTATGTCCACCGTCTTCTGTTTCTGGCTTGAAATTTTGTCTTCTTATTGTTGGATAAAAGTTACAGCTTTTGGTGTTCACCACTAATTAAATGCCGTCGATCCTACCCATCATCGCTCTCTCAATGAAGACGTATATGGGAGCGGGCTGCAAAATTTCTGTAAGGTTGACGGATGAGCGTTTCATGAAACAATTTCATCACTTCACTTCGGTTGTTGGTTTCAAGTGCATTTTTTCTCACGACTCATTACTGCCTTTGGTTTTGCCACCTTTTTAGTTATGATGTTGCTGTTTCTCACCACTGGGTTTGCATTATTTAAATCTTTTTAACATCTTTTTGCACTTGTAAGTGTCTCTTATACGAGTAGATTGATGCGTGAAGGTGGTTCTTAATATGATATACTTCCGGCTAGCGCCCATGAACAGTCTAGTGCCATACCCCAGAATCTGCCTACCAGACTAATCGAATTCCATTGGCCGGTTATAACTGATTTAACATTATTATGACCGACGGACAGTTTTCGGGACATGGTTGTTAACAATGATCTTCCAGATTTGCGTAACTCGACTTGGATCACGTGAGTGGTGCAGTGTGACTTGTATCTTAGGTGTGATTTACTCTTTGTGGGCTCTGGTACGTAAATGCTAGACCATTTGGTAAGTGGATCGAAACTGCGCGACTGACCTAACCAAAGTGTGTCTTGTCTTTCCCACGACTGTATGTCATTCTTTTCTTCCCTGGAGTTTTAGACGTTTCGTGGGGTTTCGGCTTTAAGTGTATTTTTAATTAGTTATTTTCAAAAGCCTGCCATGTAACCTTATTGACTTCAACGAACTGTTTTATTTGTTCTTTTGGCAAAGATTTATCGATGTACGCTTCTGCGAGTTTTTCATTATACTTTTCACCTCTACCTCAGAAGATTTCATTGATGCAAAAGTTTACGGGTTAGTGCTTCTCAAAGTCGTTTATGACAAAACCGGCCAATCTGGCAAAAAGCACTCCTTCAGCTTTCGTCCACCACGGAAAGCTTGAATACAACAGCAGGGCGTCCCAAGCTACGGCACCACACCTTCAACCAAACGGATTCTTTTGTCCATTAGTATTTAAAGAGCGGCTCCCTATGAAAACCGTTCCGTAGTTAGTTTAAATGTCTGAACAATGTTTTGTATGTGACCAAATTGTTTGCTGAGACTTTTTATCGGTCCCATCTCTTTAGCTGGCAAAGTCGTGTACAGTTCGACGTTTAAAGAGTTCCGTTCCAAATCAATTGCCCCATAAGACTTGAAGCGTGTTTTTCGCCGTTCGATTTGCCAACGTACTAAAAACCAATAACGGGGCTGAACCGAATGAACGGTAGTTTTGGGCCTGTGTGTGTTTCCGTTCCCTCTATGATTTCCATTAAAATATTCTTATCCATGAACAGTTTCCAAAAGGATTCGTGCGAGTTGATAAGGCTTGGGAACAGTAGAGTGTTACTTTCTAAGTACTGGAATATTGGGGAAAACTGCGAAATGTTTCTCAGGCTTGTGACATGTGGAGTGATGTGACAAGTACTTCATTAGATTTTCACAGGTTTACTGTGATGACTTGTTTTGGACGCAATTTAGATTTAGATTGCCAAATGAAAGTCAACGGTTGTTTATCTTTTCAGTCGGTTGGTTGCGCATTGTTTTAGTCTAAAATATCGGCACATATGTTGCAAAAACGTTGACTGACTCTCTCCTGAAGTCACAGCCAGACTTATTCGTGGGTAACCAGAGTCTTCCATCCATTTGTTTATCTGTAAGTGACTGAAACACCAATCTGCGGGTGCTGTTTGAGTATCGTACTGATGTGAAAACTTTGTCGAAAGGAATTGTGAAACGTCAGTTTGATAAGGGGACCATCAGTACTACTAATATCTGTCTTGAAGCTGAAAGTGGTCGAAGAGATAAACCTGCATGTATTGAGGAGTACTTTTGAAACTGAGGCTTCCAGCAAATCCAATCACTTTCTTAGGATGAAATTTCGATACTCCATCAAATTTGTGCTTTATACCCTCCATGGAACAATTTTTGGTAAATACAAACTCACCGAGAGATTCTCGTGGTTGCAGCCAAATATCAAGTAGTGAACTACAGAAAAAATTAACGTCAACGCTTGTGCTGACTTAGATAGTGCATATATCATCTTTCTTAGAGCATGTCTATGTAACGATTAGGACTGTTGATATTTTAAGACTTTTTCAGATTTCTTGACCGTCTTTTTCAAAATGGCACCACCAGATTCCATGATTTCAATCACACCCGAAAACGCGTGAGATTGATCATTTATCCCGCCAGCACGTGGCTAAGAAGAAACAAATACAATGAAATGTGAAAGTAACCTCCGTAAATACTTCTTTTTCATGTACAAACGACTGTTGAACCTAACGTTATCAGAGTAAGCGTTGTTAAAAATCAGCATGTAGCTGAAAATAAACGCTTAAAATAAATGGTGGAAGTTTTATTTTCGATGCACGAATAATTACTGAACGTAATCTTAGCGTTATCTCAGTGGCTGTCATCAAAAACCTGTCGAACAGGAGCTTGACCGCATAACAGTTTACCAACCGGGCGGTACGTGTTAATGGTGCTGATATTACTGCAGTTCTCATCATTAAACAGCTGCTTCCACAGACACTGGCTGCCGGAAGTAGGTAAGGATAGACCGAAGGAAAAAGGACGGGGCAAAGAAATGAGTTGCAAAAGAAAATTAAACGTTGAAAGTGAAACAGAAAACGCTTAAATTGATACTACTGCACTTGAACTTTCGGCCGATAGGAATGTGCCGTATACTGAAAAATTCGGTGCACAAGGCTGCATAGCGGAGTTAAATGCACGAAGTCAAAGAACACAAAAGACGACGACCACTGAATGTCAGTTTGATCAACTTGCTGAAACTGAAACGCCGTGCTAAATCCTGGGATGATTCCAATTAACTTTGCTCTTATTGGTGAGCAGTGGGGGATTTTGGTTTTACTTAAATTGAACATCACTCACAATTGATCGCAGCTGTTACATTCCCATGGATTTTCCCTTCGACCACTTTCATAAAGAAGCACCAGACTCGTCAGTAGTGTATACCTTTGTCACGACCTGGACTAGAACTCCGGCCACGCTTCCATGAAGCAACCGTGTTCATCACTACGCCTTTTGCATCACATTAGACACGACCGAATAATATGCGGGCGCGTACTTGAGTGTGACAGCTGCGATCAATTGCGAGTGTTGTTCTGGTTATGTAGAACCTTATTCTCATCGTTTTTTCTATTGGTTCCGTTTGACCTTTTGAGACCAAAATGTTGATTGCAGCTTCCACATTCCCGTAGGCATTTCAGTCAGCTCTTTTTGGCAAGGAGTGCTGTACTCGAGTTTTGCTGTTAGGATTCGCCGGTCAACTAAAGCCCGCTACTATTTATCAGTAATCGAACTGCCGCTCAGTACGTCTACTGATTTTTGTGACTTCAACTTAGAGAGAAGTCCAAGTCTTTGAGGCATCAGTCTGAATAAACACGGCTGCTATTGTCTCCGCCAGAGGTGATCAGGCAATCTGAACGTTGAACAAAACGATCAATACACGAAGAGCGGTAGGTGCAAGCATTTCGTATTGCCTCGTCAGTACCAGATTTACAATGACACTAATCGATTCCTTCATATCAAACAATCAGGGAAGTGGGATGGATAGTCATTCAGTTGAATTCTTTGCAATTGAAAGCCTTAGCTTTGAGTCTGGATCATAAAATACCATCGCGTTGACCCAATCGAATTTATATTGTAACCTATTTTGAGAACCGGGTTAATCAATTATCATATCTTTAGCTAACCACTGCTAACTACCTAGGCTGGCTTACAACCAAACTCACTGATATAGCTAACGGGTTTATCATGACTCCGGTCAACGGCGGGTGTGCTACCATTAAGAGAACTTAAATCAAAAAATGTAGTAATACTTAAGCCAGGTAAGGGCTCTGGAGCTGTCATTTTAGACAAAGATCCGTGTGCAGATGTCACTATTCGCGGACCGAACGAAGTTTCAGCAAACAGACACAGTGAAAAATTCCACTTAACTAGAAGGTCGCATTAAACGGCGTCTTCAGCTTCTCTTACAAATGTCCACAACCGATGACATGACGTACAAATTCCCTAAACCGTGTGGGTCGTCGAAACCAAAACTCCACGGCCTCCCTAGGACATACAAATCTGGGCTGTCGCTTATACCTATTCCGATGCTGAAAAATTTCCCATACCATATACTGGCACACTGGTTAGTCACCATTCTACCTCCGTTGAAACAAAGGTTCCAGACATATTCCATTAAAGATTCCCCTGAATTCACCGATGACTGAAACATCAGTCTTGCTAATGAACCGATATGCTACGTATACGTTCAGTCACTGTACACAAATGTCCCGCTGCAATAAATAATTGAGTATATTTGTTAGCTCGTTAAAATGAGTCACATTACTTTGTCTCTGCTCAGTGATAGTGTGGGGGAAACCTTACTGTTATGCTCTGAGAAAGTTTGCTACCGTTTTCTTGATCGGTGCTACCGCCAAATAGATAAGGTAGCCATGAGAAGTCTACTAGGGCCCATCTTAGCAGACCTTTTTCACGCTGAGGATTGGGTAAGAGTTAGCCGCAGACAACGAGGCGGTCGTGATAAAAACGCTACATCGGTAATGTACTAATAGCCAGTCGTTCCAGACAGACGATAGATAATTTAATGCGGCGCTTAACTAGTTACCATCCCGACCTGAACATAACGTATGATTTTGAGACCGATAGTTGTTTTCCGTTTCTAGATATATTCATAAATCGCCGGGAAGATAGTTGTATTAAAAAGCTGTCTATAGGAAATCCATATGATCCAGTCATTATCTGAACTTTTGCGTGGAATCAAACCCCACGCTCAAAAACTATACACTGAAACACTTACGCACTGATGATGTCACCTCGTTTGGTGATGAAACGTTTGCAACTTACGTGCGAAGCTCTGCGAACATACCAATATCAAGATTCTTGTGGTTTGCTGAGGCGGTCACAATCGATTGACTGAAGTCGCCGGCCTTGTGTGTTCAGCAAAAATTATTCATTCACCTGCCCTGGACGTAATGACCCTTCCTGACCCACCGATTGATTGTCCATCCCACCCATGTAATTGTTCGATATAGAAAACCCATTCGTGTTGTAAATTTGATTCTGATGAGTCAATACGAAATGCTTGCTTCGACCACTCTTCTTGTCCGAATCGTTTTGTGCAAATTCCTAGAGAACGAGCTGAGCGTTGCTCACGAGGGAGCTTTTACGTACCTTACTTCGGTCGTACTTAATATGAGGTCAATGGCGCAGTGGTCATCACCGTTGTCTCGTTAAATTGTCGGAGTTGTAATCCCGACACTGTTGACAAGCTCTCACAAGTGTAGCCCTCAAATCTCGTGTTCCCTTTCGAAAGCAGATGGCTAGGACGGGTGGGAATATGAAAGTTGCAATCACTCGTGAGTGATGATTAGTAAATGTCAACCAAAACTGCGTACTACTTATCCGTAATCAGAATATTACTCAATTTGATGCGTGCTTCTGTAAAAACTCTTATTTTATGACGCTAGTGGGCATTTAGAAATCCGACACCTATCTACAGATACCTAGAATATGTGAACTTGTACGGTTGTGATTCAAAACTACATTTGATTAGTTTTGTTATTTTTGGAGTCTAGTATCGTAAAAAGAAATGTGTGATTTTTGAAGTGAGTTCTGATATAACGATCCCATTTCCGTCGCCACTGATGTAACGAGCCCTCTATCGCTGACCCAGAACCGAGAACAAGAATAGGTGCAGCAACAGCGTTTATTGGAAAAAACGAGGCGAGTCCCATTAGGCCACAAAGGCTCTAAATTTATAAGTCCAACGGAGAACAAATCACTTTACAGGTGGGGTGTGTGGGCTTTAGAAAGTGTACTCGTGAGAACAGTTCACATAATGTACAAGCATTCAATCGCGCAGCTGCACACTAATTGAGCTTAATGGACTGAGTGAGTTAAAATCACATAACGTCCAGGCGTTCGATCTCGCAGCTGCACACTAACTGAGCTTAATGGACTGAGTGAGTCAAAACATATCAATTAACTCGAAGCTGGATCAATCAATCGATATGACGTGATTCACCTTGTTGTTTCGTTAGGAGATGCGCCTCCTAACAGTTCAGCATACAGATCATCTTTGCAGCTACTGTGATCAAATGTTACGAACCTTAAAATCCTGAAATGGTCAATACATTGGTTTTCTTTTCACCTGATTTTAACTCGCGTTTAAGTTCCGTAACTTGGTTCTGCCAACAAAAATCGACATCCAAGGAATTTGCACTAACTACCTCGTTTGCGCTGAGTAATGCACTGAATTTCGTTCGTTGCGGAATTTCCATTTAGACAGTTTGCTGTACACAATAATCTGGTAGCCGTTGCGAATTTCCAACAACAATGCGGTATCACTCGAACAAATCAAGCGGTACTGCCGATCTGTTCGCTGTGTCTGGGCTTTATACATTATTTGGCCCAAAATCCAATCGATTCACTGTCGGATGTAAGCCGAAAGAGTGCTTTTAGATTACTTGGCCACAGTGGTCAGCATGGCTGTTTGGGTATGAACGCTTTTCGGAAGCAGACGCCCACAAACTATTAAAGATAGATTAATGAAACCCGCACACTTGAAGGAAAATGTTGTAATGAAAAGTTAATAGGACTATGCTTTACTAATTATCTACCTAGAGAACATCTTTTTGGCTACCCGTGATGCAAGTGCTGTTTTCTGTTAAAGTCTGGGAAGCCTAATAATTAGCCTTATGAGATTCAAGCCCACAACCTTGTCAATGTACGTTATACCTCAATCTCTGACTATGACAGGTTTCTCCCGCATTTGTCACATTGACGCAGAGAACGTACATCGAGCGGTCTGCTAAGGTATATTCGAACTGGGTGAAAACAAAGAATCCGTTCCATTTCGACTGGATGCTGAATCACATCCATCATATACTTGTTTGATGAGCCACCACAAAAACAAAGTCGTCCATGGAATGCTGGTTTGGGTGAAGGCATCAAAAAATAAAACGGAAGGTGAACACCATTCATATTTGATCACAGTGTTGGTCTTCAGACATCTTTCAACTATCCCGGTCCGAAATAAAATGCTAGATCCGTGTCAGAGTTCATCAGCAGTGCATATCTTTGCCTGACCGGAATGTGAACACATTCCTTTACTTACGAGACAAGGATATTGATTGTCGTGTCACAATCGGCGTTATTGAATTATCATATCTGTACTCCCGGTCACCTTCGTTCTTGAGTTATGTTTAGATTGTCCGATCATCTTAGGACGGGACACTGACTAATTTACAAACTCTAATCCCGTACCCGGCAGTAGGGAATTGTCAGTCAATTTGAATCATTGGGTTGTGTTTAACCTACCGGGAAACATTTTTGCCCCATGTAACATGTAGTAGTTAAGGCTCTGGCTGATTAGAATTTAATAACACTCATCTTTTGTCACAACTTCTGCATCCAGACATATTATTCAACTGGCTCTTTTGGAATACTACCATCAACTATGAATGGTCTTTAGATTATATCAACCGAACCATTGTCTCTTCGTTGGTAAACACTATAGTACGTGCCAATTCTTAACCTTGTGACTTTATTCGACACAAACTGAAAACCGGGCTAATGGGGTCAAAACTAGGAAAAGATTGTTCTTAGAGCGCTTACTTTAAGAACTTGCTTATATATTGTTTCACACTACAATCTTTGTGTTCCACGTACACTGACTGCGGGAGCTCGCGGTTGTTTATTGCTAACAACGCTCGACTGTTAACGCAGCAGTTGGCCCGAGTCCGGTTTTTGTTACTTTTGTCATGCAGATTTCAACGAGGCTGGACCTTGACACGGTGTGACGGCTTTCGCATCTCAATGAACTATTGGGCTAAACTGGACACCTTGGTGACCACACCGACAGTCACTCATACCAGGTAGGCCACCAGGTAGAGGTCTGACAAACCAGTCTCCTGGTCTTCCGGGGGGGGGGGTTGGAAGGTGGTTGGCATCTTTTTCCCAAAAATGTGCTAGTAATGGTATACTGCCACCCACCACCTGCCTTGCGATTGTGAACCTTAATCGTTCTCCTGTCTAGGTCTGGGCCTTCTGGCAGTATCTCAGCCCACATACAACCATGAATACTCACAACATCAGTAATTCCATACTACATCGGCCGTCTTGCAGTATGAACCGGGTCGCCCTGTCTGCTGCATACAGCAGGGTGGATAGATGAGAACATGCTATTACTGACCACTCCCACCCTGTCCTATCCAATTTGGCTCTCAGACCCTTCCGATCTCCATTTCTCGTAATTATTCTGCAGGTCCCACAATAAATATAGTTAATCATAGTAACACTGAGCCGGTAAGTCCCATCTCTTACCATTCTGTCTCAGACCTCCTTCATCTCTTGCCTTGACCTAGAATGCGAATTAACGTAGGTGCCTTCAACGTTCACACTCTAAAACAGATAGGTCAACAGGCCGCTGTCGCAGGAACTTTAGACTCGTTGCACGTCAGTGTCTGCTGTTCCTAAGAGACTAAAATCCAGGACAGTAGTCAACGTATGGAATTAACAGCACCCACACTGTTTAACTGATACTGGTTATATACTCCATGTGATTTCACGGCCGTAACTATCGGTCAGCCTGGGTTAGGTATAGTCCTCAGCACGACGGCTGCAGCTGCATCAGTCGATTGGATTCCTGTTAACAGTAGGCTGTGTGCCCTCCGCTTGGTGGGTTCTGTTAAGATCAGCTCTAAACGCAAAACCTTCGGGAATCTTTTCATTGTGTCTGCTTGTACTCCTACTGATTGTAGTGACGTCGGCGTCAAGGACACGTTTTATTCGAATGTGGCAGCTCTTCTTCGGTTGACACATGATTCCGAAATACTCGTTCTGGTTGGAGATATGAACGCGCAGGTCGACCTCCTTGGTGAGACCGAGTCTCGTTCAGTTGGCAGGTTTGGGATAGCATCACATTACTCAGATAATGGCGGGCGACTGGTACACCTGTGCGCTGAGCATAAGTTATTTTTAGCCAGCCCCAGCTTTAGACATCCTGCACGTCATTGTTATACTCGACTTCCTCATTCTTCGAATCGAACGTGACCTCAGACAGACCACATAGCTGTTAGTTATATGTAGCGTAGTTACATTCCGGACTGCTGTTCTTATTGGAGCACATACTTGAATTCGCGTCATGCGTTGATACGTTGTCGTTCTGTTCTTATCTTTGCTGAGCAACGACTAGCTATTGAGAAGCTAGCTATACTGTCGGTAAGGTATAAGTACCAAACCACCTTAGAAAGCAGGCTTAGTAATTCTCACTCCGGGGATCCTAATAGCTACTGAGCCGAGATGTCACAGGCAATTTATGAAGCAAGTACTGTAACATGCGGCACAATGTTACATGGGTTCAACAAACACTGGGTCTCAGAGAAATCTCTAAAGTTGTTAGAAGTCAGACGAAACATTCCTCCTGACAGTTCCTATAACAAGCATAGGAGAGATATCCGTCTAAAGGCTGATCCAGAGGCTTGGTTAGTGGGAAACATTAAGGAAATGGAAATCACTTTTGTTTCAGGGAACACTGGCAAACTCCGTAAACTTATCCGTGCCACTGGTTCCAGACGACCATCTGTCTGGAACTATCAGCGAGGAAGATGGCACACATCTTTAATAATTCTAGAAGGTTAGAGCGTTGGGCGAAACACTTTGAGGGTCAATTTAGCCGGCCTCCTGCTTCTACTGTGTTGCTACCACAAACTCGTAATGCAGCACCCTGGTTGGTAGATTTGGAACGTCTCACTGAGACTGAGGTTTGCGATTGCATTCCGGCTCTTAAACGTAATAGGTCTGCCGGCTTAGATGACTTCGTGTTGGCACTTTTCAAAGAAGGTGGAAAGGCGTTAGTAGGGGCCTTCACCATAGGGGAATTAGTTTGACCCCAGTCATTACTATGGTTCTATCTTCCATTATACTTCGTCGATTCACTGAAGCTCAGGAGGCAGGCATTGGGGTAAAGTGGGTAGGGTTTCGCCCTGGACGGAGTGGTATAGACCACACTTTCACTCTTCGTCAAATTCTGGAGCATCGTCATATGTACCGCCGACCAACAATTACAGTATTTCTCGACTATAAAGGTGCGTTAGGTTTGGTGGATCGTTCAAACACAGGGGTGTACCGACCAAGTATGTGAACAAACTGTCGGCGTTTTATTCCCATAGTTCAGCTCAGGTTAGGGTTTGTGGCGAACCGTCTGACAGTTTTAGCACCATAAGTGGCGTGCGCCAAGGCTGTGCACTTTCACCATTTTTAGTCAGTTTTGTGATGGACAATATAATGGAGGATTGTCTGCGGCACTCACAAGATGTTGGCGTGGACCTCCTACCTGATGGAAGACTGACTGATCTTGATTATACTAACGACAAGGTGTTACTGTTTGACAATTTACAAGCAGCACAAGCAAGGCTTGACGCTATTTCAGGTTCTTCTCAATACTTCAGAATCCGGTTTCCAGTTTCAAAATATAATTGCCTCCGCAAGATTGTGGTTATGTGAATTTAATGTTAGATAATGAAGTCATGGAGGTTTTTAACCGGTTTGTATACCTGGGAAGCTGCATCAGCGTCGGCGGTGGGGTGTAGGGAATGAAATAGAGGTGCGTATCTCTAAGGCTTGGACGGTGTTCGCCAATCTGGGGCACCTATGGAGACAAAGATATATCTCTCTGATGCTTAACGGTCGTGTATGTAAGGCGACAGTGAGTGCTGTGTTACTTCACGTCAACGAAACATGGTCGCTCAGGATAGAAGACGTGATCCGTCTTCAGATATTTGACCACTGGTGTTTGCTTTCGTTCCCTCTTATCGGGTGGCATCAGCGAGTAAACAACGAGGAGGTTAGGACGCGGGTATTTGGTTGTGATTGTCAAACGAGTTCTTTCTTTCAGTCCTTACACTTGCTCAAAGTTAGATGGTTAGGTCATGTACTAAGGATGCCAGCTAATCGTTTGCCACACCGAATACTGTTTGTCGACGTTGCGGTCGACTGGCGCAAGGTGCGAGGTTGACTGATGATGACTTGACGTAGAGAAATAAAATCGTTCATGAAGGGGTTGGTCACTGTAGATTGGGTTCGTCTTCTGGGCTGGGAACCTCAGGACTCACAGAGTCGGTGGCTGGAGACGTTAGGTGAGATGGTGACTAACCGAGCTCAGTTGCGTGAATGTTTTCATTGTTTGGCCGAGTTGTCTGTGAAGTGGGTGCAGTTAATGACGCGGGGCAGTGAAAGCCGTAAGGAAGCTGCCTTGCTGATGACACTTTACTTTCACTTACAGCTCGATTGTTTGTTTGCGAGGTGTAGGCACCTTGTTGTTGAATGTTTGAATATAGATGTAGCGATTATGTTGTTTGTAGTTTGGTCTCTTTCCGTCCCCTTCTCTCTTTCTATACAGGGTTTGCTCTTTCTTCTTCGTGGTCATGCAGCAGTTATGCATCAGTGTGAACCACTGATGTATTGTCGACTATGGTGATAAAATTTCAACAGCCTGACAATATCCCCTTAGTATGTGACCTTTTTTCAGCCAACACCTTATGGTGAATAATTCTATTAATATTGGTATACCGGCCTACCCAACAGAGTGATTGGAATGCAACCTAAATATCACTCGATACCGCAGTCTTCACATTCTCGTAGACATTCTAGCCAACCTGTTTTGAAAAGCAACACAACTTTTGCTGCAGCACATAACCTTGTCACAACCGAGATTACAACTCCGACAATGCTTTCGTGAATCAACCGTGATGACCACTGCACCATTCACCTAACATTATGCCTTACTGAATAATCGTTTGCGAAAACTCAGCTACATTCGTTTTCGATTACTGGTCAGATTGCCCGAACACCTCAAAAAAGACACAGTAGCAGTCCCGTTAATATCAGTCGATGGCCTCACGGCTAGGACTTCTCTGTATGTCCGAGTCCTGGAAATCACTAAATATTTTGAATGATATTTTAATTACTGAGAAGTGGTAGGGGGTTTGGTCTATATAAGTTGAGTACCCCTCACAACTGATCGCAATCGTCCCATTCCCGTAAACATTCCGGTCGGTCCCTTTCGAAAAAGAGCACTGTATTTGAATGCCTTTCTTGTTAGAGCTCGCTGCTTACTGTCATACGAACAAGTCGACTGCATTTCTGCAATTATTTTTTGTTTGACCGACAAACTACATTATTTCGCAATGATTATCTTGTTATGCTCGCCTTCAGCCAGCTACCCTCGTATTTCTGACACTTTTTGACCTTTAGTTACTTTTTCAACCTTTCCTCATCATTTTAACTGTTTCTCGTCATTTGTGGCCAGTGGACACAGTAGACAGCTGACGGCATGTAAATATAGATTTTCCAAGTTGAAGTTTTTTGACAAGCGTACTAAATATCTTTGTTTTGTAATGGACAATAAACTGGGTGTTACTTTGACGCTGTACAGTTCGCGAAACGAAAAGAATCAAACGCAGAAGGGAAGCCACCAGACTTTCCCCATTGTCTGGAGGGTGCTAGTACCTATCTAATCGGAGGATGCATATCTGTAAATAAAAATACTAATCCCAACATATGATTATGAAAATCGCATCGAAGGATAAAAGCTTCACCTCCAAGCACTCGAAACGTTGAGTTATGTTGATTCAGTTCATTACCAACATGGCAAGGTGCAATCATTTCGTTTATTCTTATTAGTCGTTTGCATAAAATATCCAGGTATATAGGTTTGCGTCAGTAAAACATTAAAAATGGAGAACGTCACTTGGACACACACCAGGATGAGTTAAACAGTTTCAGCGTCATGACAACAAGATTAATTACATTGGCATCTCCCCGCAACAGACAGCCGATGTGTGGTGATTGCTTAACATAGCTCATGAAAACGCCAGCTTCAATCACGCTTTTGACTTTTAAGTGAGGCGGGGTCGATCACATGACCTGGTGCGATTAATTGTTTCGCAACCTCAGATTTCCCTCCTGGAGCTGAAATACGGGTTCGTATTACTTCCACGCTTGCAACTGCCATTTGGTAATTTGCTCCGCCTTTCTTTATTTGAAGTCCCCTTCCGGTTTGTCAATGTATGCATCACTTTAACTTCAGACGAACTGGTAGATGACATGAGTGGCATAGTTTTCCGAGAAAGAACGATCAAAGCAGTAAGAAATAATCTTGTGGGTGGAAAGTTCAATCGCGATTTTGCTACGAAATAATTACGATCAGTAGCAGACTTCTATCTTCGACTTCCCGCGGTAGTATTACGGGTTCCTGTGTTACGGATTTTGATAAAGACCTGGCTCTTCGGCGTTGATTGTGGGCAAGCATTCGTTATCCGCGCCTGTCCACAAATATGACTAGGAGCTTCTCTTCACACAGTACGCGTTAATCGAGCGTAATCTCCCTACTCGTTAAAAAGCCACGTTTGTAGGTCATGAGTACAACTGGTGAGAAGTGTAAGTACTGTCCACTCTTTGTGGTTTTGCAATAAACCGTTATGCTTCGTATACTCTCTGAGCGCCTGGAAATGAGAATATCTAGGAAAGCAGTAAACCATCTAACTCCTTCTTTCGAATGACAAGAATTTATTTGAGTGAGATTAACCTGGTATAAAAGAGCTCTAAACTGGTCACAAGTGGCAACTTTCGAGATGTCACAGACGTAAAACGTATAAAAGAAAGGACGGCTAATACAATTAAGCTAGTCCAGGAAAAATATCAATTAATGTGAGGTCAAGCGGACTTCTCATCGCTACACCGTTAGTTGCTTACAACTACGTTCATCGATATGAAATCAAATATTTCCTATGCGCACAGGAATTAAGCCTTCAGGGTAATCATCAGAAAAAGCCAACAGTTCTATGTAAAGAGTTAGTCGTGAACATTGAGTCAACGTCACTTGAACACAGTTTTGTGAGAAACTCATCGAAGTGTTTTTTAAAATGTCATATAACTCAAAGGAATATTCCGAAGAACTGGAGTGATGAATTATATGAATGGGTTCAAGCGGTTGAATTGGTCATCGTGCGAGTCTGTGATATGTTTAGTTTTCTACAACAAGAATAAGCCTCAGTGGACACTAATTTTGTGCAGTTTTAGAAGATCCCCTCATTCTTCTTGTACGCATCCTAGTCGACTTTCTTTGTTTATGCCCGGATTCGTGTAGCCATGTGTTAAGAGAATCTGCAGTTCTTCGTTTTGTTTTTCACTGTACTACAGTTAGCGTTAAAGTTCCGCTTATCAGTGCGTTTTTTCACCACATAATCACCCTTATTCAAGCCTACAATGCCATCATCTTTACGTGGTTCGTGGAGAACCATATTTTATATCTGTACAAGTTTTTTTGTGACCTCAATTTTCCGAGAATAAACAGCAATGACGGCGAATGGGTGGCTCCAGAGTCTGATGTGAAATATCGACCACTTTATAACGAACTTTTTGGCGAAATGAGGAATAACTGGAGATAGCTGATCGCGCTGGCTTTCAAACTGGACATGCATCATAAACTGCTTAACTTTCGTCGGTAGAATTTTATATTTTTATTCCAGGTGAAGTACTTCCAACTGTACGTAAGTGAACTGTTCAGTTGAGTAATTGTGGAGTTGTCGGAGCGTCACTAGCCGAATTAGCAAATTATGTACGCTCCGGAATGACAAGATGATTTAGCATAAATGCAAAGCACTGCTGACTTCCGATATACTTTTGATTGGCTGTTATGACAAAAGTATCGTCATTGAATGATAGCTTTCCCTTCCAGAGTGATTTGAAGAAATCTTACGGACGTCGACCTGACTGAATACACTCCCGGGGGAAACTAATACGAGTTTGCCCACCCACCGTTTTGTACCTTAGCGTTAACATCCGATTCATATTTCGCGTGAAGTTCTGAAGGAGCCTTCGTTTGAGCAAGTTGAATCTTTGAATCCTCTATCCAGTTCATCAAGACAACAAGGAGACAATTTACGATTTGCAAGCAGTTTGTTCACTTTTCTCAGTCGATTGCATAAATCTTTAAATTGTATCTTTTAGTACATATCGACAAAATGTTCAAACAAATGAATCTCGCATGAGTGTATGTCGGGATAACACTTGATTAACACTGCATTCGGTCCAATTTGTCAAGTTTGAGTGCCAACTTGAACGTTTCGGCCGGCATTTCGTTGCAAATCTCACCCGTGGCTAACATAGACTGACTTAAGCGGTTTCACACAATACTTTTGGGGCTGTAGATAGTCAAGATTGTCCTTATGTTCATCTATAACCCCATTCTCAAGCGTTCTTCAGAAACTAACTTTTGTACAGGTCACACAATCGTACGTCGGCTATTTCGTGGTCTGTTCAACCAAATACGAGTGATATTCAGTTTGATCAAGACAGTTATCAATGACTGAATCACATTGAGTGTGAACATTAGAAAGTCGCACAATCAATTTTCGTTCTCATTTACCTGTAACTTAATAACGTAAACTTACAAACCTGTTCGACGCACTTTTTCATCAACGGTTGTCTGTTGACATTCGGGCGACTCAATTGCCAAACGCACTGCAAAAAAGACATGTTACCTCATTACTCCGTGTGGATGGGTGTACTTTGATGACACTTGTATAGAGACCATATGATTAACCAGCAGAATTTGGCCGTTGAATTGGTTTGTCATCAGCGGTCACATTGTTCTTTAGCCGGTATTACAAACCCTACAAGATTTATCTTGGTAAACTATGATCTTTGTCTTAAAATGATCAAGAACTTTTACAACAAGTTAACGCACTTTAAACAATCCCAACATAGTGATCGCCCTCTAACAAACGTTCACAACTGGGTAAAACACGGGAGCAAATATCTTAGTTTTGTTATCGTAAACAACCAAATTGCTTAGGTGAAGTACCCGTAAGTCGTTTCACTAAATTTGTTTGAAAACAATGACAAAATTTCCAACCGAAAGTGCGTATTGTGTTTGGTTACTTTTTAAACCGGTACGCTTAAAATTTCTTATTTGTTCAAACTGTATGGTTACAACTGCAGTGTCAACAAGCCTGTGTCCAAACCGAATCGAGAAGACTGTCCGGAGGTAACCGAACACTACCTGGATTCAACTCGTCTTCCGCCACCACCCCTTCGACTGTCGTGGCCGTTGTATACCCTTCGCAGGTTTGGCTTCTACGGCAGCAGTTTGTTCAAGCTAGAGGCTGGCAGACGTGCGCCTCGTGGAGAAGGAAACTACCTTTTTATCATCAAGGGACTAAAAGAATTTAGACAGTATTTTGAAGTATGTTCACGTCACGCACTGCGTCTTTTTTGGATTTCATTTTAACGTTTTTTTTACTTAGAACGGTGCTTTCATTCGACACTTTGAAGTCATTTGGACAAGCCAAACTGCATTAGCAAATCTATTAGGACAATAAACGTTTGACAATTGTGATAAAGAATTTGCGAAGTACGGATAGTTTCTCCGGCAAAATGTTAGAGTATGGTACGATAAATCAACAACAAACAGTCGAGAGTCTTGGTGTTACCCCCTTCGGTCTTGAAACATTTGTTCACCCCTTCAGACTGAGCGTTTTTGTACGGCATAGTTAATCATCGAAAATTAGTCAAAAATAATTTCTCCGGTAACCTGACAAATTGCATCGGAGACTAACCAGTTTAAAAGTAATCCCTGTAAAATTAAGGTGAGTCTATTTAGCTGCTGTTTTGCGTTAACCGATTAAGTGCCTGCGTAACCACCAGAGGGAATCTGTGTTTGAGAAATTCCAGTCCGTGGGCTCTGTTAAAGGTTAATGTGATTGTTAACGATGTACTTTTAATACACACCAATTTTGCAGGTAAGTCAACTGATCCACGCAAAATATTCGGACATATCAAGCTCACTCGGTCACTTGCTAGCTTAAATTACTGCTTAAGTTAAAGACCGTAGTGTGAACGAATGGGGGCAGCTCAACTAAACAGATACTTGTCTATCAAAGCAAGTGCAGTCAAAACAGTACCTACACAAATCGTCTAATTAGAAGACGGGACAACCAAGAAGTGAGCCATAGAACATATTACCGACTCCCGTTTTGTTAGAAATATATGAACCCACTGGCTTTCCAACTAAACGAGATGGTTAAACTCGTTGTGTACTGCTGTTCTCCTTGCTTTTTGAATGGATTCAAATTTTCCACTTTAAGTTGACGACGTAAAAAACCAGATTGTGGACTCGTTCTCACAATCGTTTAACATTTTCACTACTCTAGAGGGACATCCTTAGTAATGTTCAAATCCCAGCGAATCGTTTACTCGCTGAGACCCAGATGACGGTGTTATCCACGTCAAAATCCCCAACAAAACACTGCATTTCGAAACTCTTATGACCAAGTCAGAAATTTAGATTGTGTTGGTAGTGGTTCCCGTTCTTACTATCAACGTTTCACATTGCCAATTGAACTTTTCCTTTTTTTATTGCTGCAGCTTTACTTCAGTATACTGCAAGTTCCTCTCAGAGTTTCTTGTTTATCCGTTTTCTTTAGTTTATCTTATCACCTAAATTAAAGTAGGCTTGTGTAGGCTTCATGGTTGTCAAAACCTATCTGGTGGAACCCTATCGTAATTCATCAAAATGACAGGCTCAGTTGGTATGTGTATGCTTATCGTTTTGTTCGCTAGTTAGCTTATTTTGTCTACCCCATCTCTCTGGATTCTCAAACGTTCCAGTTGGTTCTATTTAAAGTTTAATGTTCTGCCACATCTATTTATGGCCAGTCATGTTGTTTCATGCTGATCAAGTTATTCGATTCATTTGTTACAGTGTGGTTTTTTCTCAGCTGTATACGAGTTAATGCTTATTCTGATTGCAGAGTAAAAGTCCACATGCGCTCGATTTTTTTTTCAACTCCGTTTACTTCCAAATTAATTCGCTTTGTTACTAAACACAAACTCCACATGCTAAGCGAATGATGGCTTTATGGGATGGCATGCATTTTGTTCCCTTTTGGGCTTTTGACAATCCTCCCCCTTTTACGACTATCCAAGTGACTCGTTCGATTGAAGGACTCTCAATCTGCTATCAGGTAAGCAGCTGCTCACATAACCTCCACGTTGCTTCTAATTTTTTGAATGTAACGTGAGTAGTTTTCGCTGAGCCACAAGGGTTGGTTCGTCCTTCCGCTTTTTACTTGGAAAATCTCTTCACCGCTGTGGTACTTTAGTGATGGTCCAAATGGATCCTTACAAGCATATCACTTCTGACTGTCACGCTACATTTGAATTCAGAACTGAGCCGAAAGTTTTGTATTCACGGTAAGCTCCTTCCCTGTGCATATTTGGTTGCGGAAGCACGCGCAAATGCCCATAGCTGGACCAGCTGCTTTTTTTTCGGCATATTGATTCGAGGCCTATACTGAACCGTGTAACTGCTGCGCGCACACACGTCCATGTATGTTTGTGTCTACACATGCGGTAGATTGGGGAGAGCAAATAATCCTAAGTGAATATAGACGTGTCCATCCAGGTCTCCGATACCTTACTGTTCGAGGATTGGATGGTAAACGCCTACAGAGTGGTGGAAAAACAGGTTGTCTGTCCAACCACCCGTCCGTGCAGTCATGTGTGTTTGTGAAAACATGGTCGAAAGTCTTCCCGCACATTTTTCAGAACCTAAGGTGTGCTTATCGTGAAACTGGGATTTTTCCCGGGCATGCGATGCAGTTCGACTGTTGCACTGAATTTGGACAGATGTGGTGTAAGCAGGTGAAACGTGGATATTGATGTTGGTGCTAATCGATTGTTTTGGAGATGTAATTTCGGTCTGGCCATTTGCAGTCAGAGACGATTGTAATCATCCATTGTGTGTGCGCACTTGTGTAAATTGCTCCTCTTCGCGCGAGCAACCGTAATCAATACAACTTAGCATTGAGATAGGCTGCGTGTATTCTTACAGCAATCCGACACAATTTGCTTGTTCGTCAACCTGTTTATCTTGTGTTGGGCACTGCATGATGATTGCCATTGATATTACATTGTCCCTAGGCCCATGCATCACACCATACAAATGAAAAAGAGGCGACAACATAAGTATACATAAAACGACAGGGAACACAAGTTATCATCATAGGACTGTCGCTACCTTCCATTTGACCCTATTTATGACAGCGTTTCCAACGTGTGTGAATACTACCCTTAGAGCCCCAGTTGATACTCCTTACAAGATCATGCCTTGAGGTCAGAACCTACATCTGCACACCTCCTTAAGCCTAACCTCAATCGCGTGAGAAGCGCACGGCATAGTAACCACTGGGGTGACATTCGCAACCCGTTCGAACCACCGAAGTTCGTATGCCGGGATAAACACGCTTGTTCACGTGCTTGTCTTGCCTATACCGGAAACATGTCAGTGAGCCGTATCGTCGTCTATGCAGTCCTTCCGCCGGCCACATACAATTCTACGAAGACATTGGTGATCGATAACACTCTTTGGACATAACCCGCACTAACAGTCCAATTTTCACAGCTATGCAAAAGGGCTGCGCTTACTGTAGCCGTGTGCACTCACTTCCTCAGTGGAAAGTTTGTCACACCAACCCCATAGGTGATGGAACTTTTTAGAGATCTAAAGGTTACTTATTTTACTTGACGATCTACAGTTCTCCGGTTTGCTTTTTAAGATGCTCATCTTTGAACTGAAGCACACTTGCACTTAGCATTCTCTATTCCGACCGAGTGAGTCTGCACAGTTCTAAAGAATGGACCTGAAAATTATCAGGAAGTATTGTTCCTCATGAACTCCTTAATTTGATCTATACAGTCTCTCGAATATTAATACATGCTTCCAGGAGAACAACAAAGTAATAGACGTCTTTACATGAGTTTTCAGAGGCTTACTAATTTATATAGGAATTCAGTTGCTTTCCGCACAATTTCTTAACTACCTCACCTGCATGTTGTCACTTTCCAGAAATATGTACATCGGAGGAAAAGTGTATCGCCTCTCCCAACTCCTCAACAGTGCGGAAAGCATACAGTGCAAACTCCCACGCAATCCCATGACTCTAAGCATCGTTTGTCAAGTCCTCCCTCACGGCGTTTTCATAGTGATCTCCACGTTGCCAGTTTATTGGCTGCTCATCCGAATCCTAAATTGCCACCGCATGACGAACAACCAAGTTCTGGTCAGTCACCGTCACCTGATGACACATTATCGCGAGACATCACCGACATAACCCGTTTGAAAAAGAAAAAAGCTAGTTCTATATCTACCCCAGGGAAATCAAATCCCAACGACCCAAATGGTAATAATCATTTGTTTTCTTTGCAACACGACCACAGAAAACAGCAAGTCCAATCGAATCCACGGCAGCGTTCACATTTGCAGACTGTTGCACCAGGCAGCTTTCCCAGCTCATGTCCTCAGCTGACCGAGTCTTCTCTAACCCACATCAGTCCATCCCGGTTATTGGTTAGTAAAGTAATGCGCAGACCGGAACAGCATGCAGATGAGATTGCCACACTTCCTGACGCCCCGTCACCACCTGTTCCCATGTTGTCCTTGACTCCGACTGATCATCTCCCACCTCTTCCCCAAACGCGTGCAGTTTACGATAATGTGAATCCGTATTGGCATCATCCCCATCTGACCTTACGGTGTTCTTCACAGGCGCCGTTCTCGAACTGCAATACAAAGCCGGATATGACTCGTGAATGGCTCGATTCATTATCCACCTACCAATCGGGCCGAGTGTATACTTCTCGAAGGGCCATGACAGCTGTCGTCCGTTCAAACCGATGTGCTGAGAAAATGGAAGGAGATGGGGGTAACGAGTCACATACTTTGGTTAATCAACGGATTCAGTGTAACCCTTCTTCTAGTGACCAGGTGCATTCGCCCAGGTTGGCACGTAGAAATCGTGCCACAAACGGTTGCCAGATGCGTCATGCAAGCTTACCTACCCCAATTCCCCTGCCAGACCTGTCAACTCAAAGCCAGAATGAAGACAGTCTGCACGTAAATTCACCGCGATCACTTGTGCTACCTCCGATTACCATTTCGAAGTCCAACCATGGTCTATTACTGGGATCGTATCACCAACAATACTCAACTGGTTCACCCTATTACAATTTGAATAATCCAGAGGTGGTTTTCTGTTTTAAAGCCATAATGTTTAAATATCCCAGCTTCACTATTGATATCATTATTGTCAACGTTAACTGGAGTTATCATTAACATATCCTCTTAATGATTAGAAAGATTTTAACCCAACAGCCTGATTAGTTCACACAGAGCCTGTAAAATCTGGGATGGAATTTTATGTAGACACAAAAAGTACATTGCGGATTTTGTAAAGACTAATAGGTTCTAAGGCGACCTAATCACCAACACAGTATAGATATTGAACTAAAGTTTTCTACTTTTTCACCACATGATGTTTGATGTCCTATGGCTTACAGGACCATATGTGGATCAGATAGTTGCAAACCGTGCGACCCTAGACAGGAACAGCTGCAGTAACACGAACTCGAGTCCTTCACTGTCTGGTTGCTGGATGAGCACTGTTATCGCTGAGCCACCGCAAAAAAGGCGTGAGGTTTACACACATGTTTTTCCGTAGCTTCACATTCGGGCACTCGTTTCGGTTGATCCACCTTGAAAGGAATCATTAATCCTATGTTTAGCTCTTTTTTAAATTCAACACTGCATACCCTTATCCGAACTGAAATTCAGACTATATTACGCGTAACTCCCCTGACTTCATACCGAGAATCACTGAATCATCACTTGCGCGGTCACTTATGCATAATTCTCATTTGCATCTATGAAGGTTTGACGGATTTTTCGGGATCCGTGCGATTATACTGTAATTTTGGTTGCACGTAACTTCTGACGATCGCGGCATACTGCTGTAATCTTGGCTAGACGGATGGAGTTCAACTACCGATCCAAACAGATTTTTACAGTTAGTGGGCCCTACCTTTGAATAAGAGCAACACTAGTAAAGTGGTCCGATAGGATAGTTTAATACATACACAGTACTGTGAACACGCCAGGTTTAGACATAGCATAGCGAACAAGCTTATTTTCAGTGCTTCGCCAACAGGCTAAATACAATACACCTTTATAGGTTCGCCGGGGATTACGCACCAGTGGAGTAAGGGATGTTAATCATTAATGTCAACTTAGTCCGATTTGTGAGGTTTAGTTATGTAACATCCATCACGTGGGTTGTGAACGTTTGTGAAGAAATCAGCAAACATCGAACCAGGTTCCTGTTTTGTCTCAATGATATAAAACCATTAAAGTTGGTGTACTGCCCTGACCGAGTTACTTTACTATATACCGTCCATTGTGCCGTACTGTTCTCACGACATGACATGAATATGTCGAAAAATGCCGTATCTAAGGATGATTCAGGCCCTACAATGAAGTGAATATTTTTGTGGGCAGAGTTGAAGTGCATCAGTGTTTCACTGAGTTTTTCCGACTTTTCCGCGATACAGATAACATCGTCCACATAAAGTTTATAAAGGGCAAGTGACTTTAAGTGGTCAGCTAATGAACTACTTCCAAGATCTGCCATAAAAATGTAGGCCAATAGAGGGCTTAGCAGTGATCTCACTGCTATTCCCTTCTCTTGACGATATAAGTTGCCGTAAAATCTAAACTGAACGCTGTACGTTCAATGCTACAATAGCTGGTTTAGCCCGTCTACTGGTTCCTCCAAATTTATATAGCTGTTACCAATATACCGGCCAAAGAAGTCAATTGTCCCACTCAGGGGGATAATTGTAAAGAGAAATGCCACGTCCAGCAATAATAAAAGCTTTTTCGTCACGTTCAGTTGCTTTAATGTTTCGACAAATTCAAAAGACTCTCCAAGACTATAAATCTCCAGTCTTTTCCTAACTCATGCTAACAACTCGGTTAGCCACTCTGCTGTCGCGTGATACGGCGAATCCGATATATATATATATATATATATATATATATATATATATATATATAATCGGTCTTTATGGTACTCCGTTTTTAAGCACCTTGGGTAACCCACAAAACCTGAGAATCCCACTGTCCGCTGGTCTAATTCTTTCAAAGTTAGCTGAATAAGTTAGTCCTGTCTGTTTCATACATGCCAGTGTCCTTGTCAATGCCTTTTTACTAGCCACCGTTTTGTTCATTTCCATTTTCCATACATATACGTACACATACATACACAATAACTTAACGAGGTAATACCATGTGAGGTTTCTGTAGGTTCAGCTGTAATACAAGTATATATCAACAATAGCATGAGCCATTAGAGAGCTACACCAAGGGTCAGCTTTCTATTGGTTAAATGTTTTCTCCAATGCAATCATTTAACAAAAGTTAGTTACCTTCCACCTGTTAAACACACTCAGTTTTGTGTTTGAGCTCTTGAAAATACAGGCGTTTTTTTTATATTCATCTCTAAATATCTAAGTACCTCCATTTATTGACAGTGACCCGGATGAGGTTATATTTTCTACTTCAGACTCTTCACCATATTAGCCGAACGAAAAGTCTTACGCGCTCCGGATCCACCAATGCGAACCGCGTTGATTTTAGTGGTTACTTGCATAAAGAGCCTGGATTGATATCCTCTCCGTTGTCATGCGCTGCCACACTTCATTGTCGACAAACTCGGTTCAGTGGCAGCCCAGATTGTTCCCTATCTACTCCATGCACTCATCATGATTGCATCAATCCCGAACGAGACCTATCGGTTTTCCATTTTTCTGACTCCCAACTGATGGACGAATCTCAGCTATCTTGTTCGACCACTGTGCGGTCAATGGACAGTCGTTCACAACCAGTAAGACTGGAACCATACGCGAACATTTCAGGTACTTTGCACTATGCAACGCTGGATTTCGGACACTCGTTGGTTAATATGACTGACCGCTCGAATCTGGTTGTATCCACGGTTGATGCCTATTCTACTGACTTTACTAACACTGCTGGCACCAACGCTGCTTCTGAACACTCTCATAGTGAGTCTAGTTCTTCTTCCAACTGTCCAACTCATACCTATCGGACGCTCGTCGTCGGCAACTCTTTGACACAGCATGACCAGGGACAGTCCGCTGGCACTTCCGAATCCGTTGCCACGTTGCCTAATGCTGACTCTGACCAAGCCGGTGATGAACTGCCTACAAACTATGTGGCCATTTGTCAGCTACAAACGCTGGCAATGCGTGCCGTCTTGAATGCAACCACGTGAAAACTGATTTGGGTTCCTCGTGTTTTTTCGTGTATGATCTCAGAACTTTCTCTTCCTTTGTCATTTTGACGCTTGAATTTTGTGCAATTGGACATGCTCTGTTTTCTCGGTGCGTGCTTTCGTATTTGGACTAATTTTATTTTCATTTTCATGCACTTCTGGATAAGTCAGTGATGTTATATTTTGTTTTGAGCCTAATCTAGAATAAGTTTATTTTATCCGATTAGGATTAAAATAAGTTTCAAAGATATCTACTCCAATGTCAACTGTCTTTCGACCATTTTAAGTGAGCAGGTCTTTTGCTATATCCGTTTATGTAGCTAAATTTTGACCATGGGCATTTTTATCGTAGATACCTCGCCCTTAATCATGTACATGTGCTCACTTTTGTCCTGGCGAGACCTACGAAGTTTGCACATGTTTTATCTTTGTACTCCTTGCAAACTTTCCAACAATGGTGATCTCATTTTCTGCCTTAAGACGTTATTGCTTTTATATCAAGACTATCCCGAAGTGAAATTCGCAATTCAACTAGAAGTTGCTGTTACTGTTTTACGGAACCCGAAGACATTTCCGCCATACACAAAACTAAACTGCAATAAATGTCATCACAGATTGTTTCCCAAGTTTTTCTCAGTTGGTTTTACAGTTGTCTTCCCATCGAGAGACAATGTGTGTGGTGGTCTGTTGACGAACCACTGATCGGTTTTTCGGTTGGTTAGACTGATGCCAGGATTATGTACTCTGAGTGTAGTTCTTCGAGACTTTGGTTGTGAGCTTGGTTTGAATCTACGTTTTTGATACCGAAAAACAATTTATGGCCTAAAACCTTAAACGGTCGGACAATTTCATTTCTTAAGCAATGATCAATAATCTTATCAGCCTGTTTTGTACTGAACTTCAGAGGCAGTTCAGTGTGTAAATTTAGTTGATAAAAGCCGTAATGAAATTAGTGTTGTCTCTGGTTATCTGCCGTTAATGCTTGTAACCACCATAAATCAAGCTTGTCTACTGGATTGGAGCCCTGATAATTCAGTCTGCGGCTGGGGACGTTAGTGGAACTGGTTGTTAGTCACGTTTGGTGGTGTATGTGTGTTGCCACTGTCCGGCTGAATTGTCTGTGACCTAAGAAGTAATCAGCAAAACGGCACAGTAAAATCGCAGATACCGTCTTGTTTCCACTGATCTCTCTTGTTTGTTTACAAGGTGTAGACGTTCGGATGTTCGAGTACAAATACATTCTTTTCATGTATCACTTCTCATTCTTTCGCCGTTTTGTTTTAAACCTGGGCGGTTGAGCACTGTCAACCACTGATATGTCACTACCGGCGATAGTTACGTCACGGGTTAGATGCGAGTGAGCTATGCGTCAACGTAATTAACAAACGTAGGTTCCAAATTGTTAGTTACCTCGAAAAATACCAATCTTGTTAGGTTAACTCACTGAACTAAACCATCTTCTGTTACAGTGCATAATACCAGTTTCCATTCGACCATTTTCATGTCTAATATTAACAGTATGACCGATCTCTCATGAATGGTTGTTGGCCTTTCTTTATAATCAGCTAAGATTTGTCACTGTAGAAGAATGCTTCGTGTATATTTATTGGTCCATCGATACCCCATTGTTGTGATAATGTCATCATTCTGTGTCCAATGGTCAGTGTCATTCAGAATAGGTTCCTTGATTGTCTTTAAGGATCTACTGTGGTTTGAATTGATATCTGTAGCGTATACATCAAAAGGAGGACGCGGATTTTCCGGAACTGATTTAACAACGATACGCAGCACTGGTCACAGTTCCGTCAATTGACTACTCCTCAGTTGGAGTCTGTCTTGCATTCTAGGTGAGTCATTGATAGATTCATCAGTCCAGTTTCAAACTCGTTTTACAATACTCATAGGAAGGATGACTTAGTGTTGTGTAGGCCAGTTGTTCAAACTCTGCCCAAGCAACGCTGCAACTACCACGTTTTTCACTACCTAGAACGACCAGAAGTGAATATTTTGTTCTGCCTTCACAGAAATGTAGTTGATATTCTGAAGTCTGTTAATCTTGGCAAGTAAAAATTAATTGACTACCTCTTGGTAATTGAAAAGACACCTCAGACTAATATGTAGCTCCCAAACTTCACTAAAGGTTGGTCAATGAACCAGTGCTCTCCGAAATATTTATTAAAAATGTATTACAACCATTCTTCCTTACTCGAACTCCTTGGCGGCAGAACGAGACCTGAGTTAAATAATTACGGGTGTATTCCTAACCCTACCAGAGAGAAGAAGAACAAGGACCGTCAAAGTTTCAGGTTAGTATACGTCCGAGTCGCGTGTCTGACGCGTTCGACCAGGGCGAGAACAATACATATCCATCCAAGCCAATCACAATTAGTCAATGCGTGTGTGGTAGATAACGCTTTCTGTTCGTGTCATAACCGCTACAGCCTTCCAAGTCTTCCCCGTAATATCTTGAACATTATACTATTTCTTTCAATTATCAACCTATATTTTTGTGTGTGGAAGGTCGATATCTATATGAGTATCTCATTCCAGACAGTTGACTGCAGTGTAAGGCAACCGTGTTTGTGCTGCACTGCCCAGAATGTAGTCCGGCAGTCAATTTCTGGGCTGGTTTCTTCGTGTTCACTTTGTTAGCAGTTTCAGTGAAGCTGGTCGGTATGTCCGATCTATTGTTCTGCTTCGACTCCTAGATTATAGACAGCCTACTTCTAGTGGTTCCTGTAGTCATTGTTTGACGTTGGCTCCTGAAAACTTTTGCATGTGTTGTCTTCATTGTTAAGTCCTCTGTTAATCTGTTGGGGTTGAACCTTCGATATTGGTTTAGGCTAGTTATCGGGATGCGGTACCTCATAGTTTATAAGTAGTATACTTCAAAAAACATTCTGTAAGTGAAACATTACCCGGAATATCGGAATCGGCGGTTATTCTGTAATTATGCATGAGCGATATCTATCACCTTTTTGAATATGTGCCATTTCACAATATTCGCAAGTCTGTCAGCCTGATCATTTGAGTCGGGGTTATACAGCGTTACCACGTGTCGAACAAAACTTTGAGGACTCGCTAACTGTCAGCTGAGCACCACTGTTTGAACCGGAAACCTCTAGAATATACTTCTTCTTCATCATCATAACAGCCATGAGCCTGACCAAAAGGTGCTGTGGCTCGGGCCGCCGCTCATCTCAACAGTGACGTGGAATATCCTGGGAAAAAACGCCACTATAAAGTTGGGAAATCAATAAAAGATGACTAAGCGGAAGAACTAGAAATGGTATGGATACAGGTACGACATTGACTGCGACACATTGCCATCTCGGATAGCGTCTCTAACTAGCAGTTTTAGTGATCACGAGGACCTCATCCAGGCAGGCGACACCTACCCAATCTGTTGAATGGAGCGGTCAGGGTCTTCATATTTCGTGACCACGTTGTTGCTTGACCACCACTCGGTTTTATACCACTTTTGGTGGTCTCAGTGTACAATGCCCGGTACGGTAAACGATCAGCCGACGCACGAAGTACGTGACCTAACCATCTTAAGCTGTGCAACGTAATTAGTTGACCAACTGATCGCGCATCCCGAGCGTTCCGGAATAAGAGTCGGCGAACTGCCGCATTACTCACGCGATCAGTCCACTTAATATGGACGAATTGACGGAGACAACGGTGATCGAACACAGCAAGCCTGTTGATATCTTCCATGTGAACAGGCCACGTTTCTGAACCATAGTGCAAAATGAAATGCACACAGGCATTATACACCCTGTCTTTCAGCGACAACCGAACGTCTTTTCGACGCCAGAGATGACGCAGTTTGGAAAATGCGACTCCTGTTTTTGCAATCCTCGCTGATATCTCATCAGCAATATTACGAGCTGACGAGATAGTGTTACCCAAGTGTGTGAAACTGTTGACAGCCTCAAGCTAATTACCTGCAATAAAGAAAGTAGGAGTGGAGACGCCCCAGTCTTGAAGCAACACTGTGCTTTGAAGGTGCAAAGCGCATTCCATACAAACCAGTGTGGTCACTCACCTTGTTCAGCATGATCTGCATTTCTTCAGAAGAGGGGCTAAGTAAGACAATGTCGTCCGCATACTCTAGATCGATCAACCTGGAGCCAGCTCAACTCCAAGCCCACTGAAATCTCCAAGTGCACCCTTCCGAATGTCGTTCATGACAAAATTGAACAGGAGGGGGAAATCGGACACCCCTGAGGGACACCAGTAGAAGTGATGAACGTCCGAGACAGTTGTCCATAAACTCTCACCCTGCTTGCAGAGTGAGCATACAGTGATCTCAAGAGAATCACGTATTTCCCTGGTACTCCCTTGCGAATGAAACAGCTCCAGAGAACGTTACGAGCAACTGAATCGAAAGCAGCCTTTAGGTCCAAAAAGACCACGACTGTTGGCTATCTGTAACGGTGCCGATATTCCAAGATCCGTCGCAATGTAAAAATATTATCAATCCACCCTCAACCGGATCGAAATCCTGCCTGTTCTTCACGTATCCTGCTTTCTCTGGGCTTAGTGAGCCGACGTAAAATGAGGCCAATGAGTAACTTGGACGCAATTGACATCAAACTGATGCCTCTGTGGTTGTCACATAGACTTCGGTTCCTTTTTTTCATAAAGGGAATGGCTGTTGATAGGCACCAGTCACGGGGTACCTCCTCAGTCTCCCAGATCGTCTGAAGGAGTTTTGTCAGTTCTGATAGCAATCTCTCTCCACCATCCTTGGAAAGAGAAGGACGGAGGAAGTCTGGACCAGGAGCCTTATTACGCTTCAATAACTTGAGCTCCAGGACAACTTCTGTTTCTGACGGAGGACCGTCTGGAATGTAATAACTGACCATTCGGGTCTCGTCGTCCACATGATCTGGTTGAGGCCAGCTGAACTGTTCTTCAAAATGTTCAGCCCACCTATCAAGTCGGCGCGATTGACTGGTAATAAGTGAACCATCTTTTTCACACATGGTTTCACTTACACCGACCCGACGGCCAGTAGAACCATGAATCAAGGAAAACAGCACTCTGCTATTCCCAGATAAAAAGGCTTTTTCCATCTCATGCGATTGTTCGACCAAGTATTGCTCACGGTCTTTGCGGAAGCTTTTAGTCAAATTGCGTTTAAGTTCTCGACGGTCATCATCATATTCAGAACCAGATGGGGTCGAGCGACGCTTTTTCATAATTTTTATCCATGTGACGGAAATCCATTT
>LUCH01002673.1:51720-68255 GCA_013368495.1 Paragonimus heterotremus
TCCGAGTCCAGGTGGTTGCTCCAAAAGGCACGACAGTCCTTAACAGAGTGGCGCCACCTGTAACTGACTGCTGTATGATCCAACTGTGTCCACAGTTGGGAAACGCACGGTGGTCTCCAAGTAACACACTGCTTCTTCCTGTGTTGGAATGCGGTGCTCGAAATTTACTGACCGTGAGATGCGCACAGTTGCAGCAGCCTTTCGCCATTATCAGTGCCTTCGGGCGATTATTGTTTTCTGAGGCCAAGACAATTGGTAAACATTGGCGCCTTTACTAACCGCACTCTCCGACAAGTCGGTCAACAAGCTGCTCTGGCCAGTACTCTCTCAAGTCTGGAACTTGATGTGTGCTGTGTGTCGGAGATGCGAGTCTACGATTCTAGCACGATTATCCATTTGAGCTCACTTCTAGATAACTGTCGATCCAAACGCTTCTCTCTCAGGGTTTCTGGTGACGCCGAAGCTGAATCTCGCGGTCAAGCTGGGGTGGGAATCTCGCTGAGTTCCAGAGCGGAGCAATCCTTGCTCGATTGGATCCCAGTGAATAGTCGCTTGTGCGCTGTCAGACTCAATACATCGGTAAAAGTCTGTCGACGCAAATCAGAAAGGCGTTGCATATTCATTATATCGGCGTACACTCCAACGGACAGCAGTTCGGATGCTACCAAAGATGCGTTCTATGACGCCCTCGTTGACCTTCTGAGGCAAACTAAACGGTCAGACATCATCATACTAGCGGGCGATTTGAATGCTCAGCTTGGTCGTCTTTATCCGGATGAGAAGCAGCTAGGAGGTATGTTTGATAATATACTTCTTAGATAGTAAATGATGAAATAGCTGGTCTGTCTTTCTATGATATCGACTTCTGGCCATTAAGATGTAGAATCAACAACGGTCAAAGAATAAGCATTGATTGGTCCAGCAAAACCAACATGGACCCGGTTCAGTTTTTTCTCTCAAACGGCCACGGTTACGACTCGACTTGGGAAAAAGGCTTCGAGACTGAACATTAAGGATTTCATCCTTACCAACCCTAGATGTATCCCTTGCGACTGTCCTGAAACTCTTGATTTAAATGAGTTCGGGATTACCATTCTTTCACTGATTACAAGTCATTCATCTAAGATTGGCAGTGAATCGCGTCGTATGAATAATTCTCGCATTTGCGGCTTAGGCTTTTACTTTGACCATCCGTGTTTTACCAAATATGTGACTTCGGTGGTAATATCATCAATACAATGAACTTATTAGATCGTGTCTGGAGTGATTTTGTCATAAAACAGCGTCTGTAAACACGCGCTGTGCTCCTTTTTCAAGGTTGATAGACTAACCGATCAGTCTGCTGGTTTGGTTGCACTGCAGTTGAACGTTACAATACTTCTGTGTTCAAACTCCGACAAAGACCTGTTCAAAACTGAAGTTAGCCTGGCGGAGCGGTGACTTGTCTTTTAACGGGATTGGCAGTGTGCACCGGAATGCCTCTCCTGAAAATTAATGACTGGGTGCTTTTGTGATCGATCTGTAGGGGAGTTTGTTTTGCTGTGAACCGGTTTACAAAATTTACCTACAATGAAAATGGAATCTAATACTTCGTTTTCAATTTGGCTATAATTATGTCCAGCGGATGTCAATGACCTGGGCTCATGAGCGATAGCCCTCGGTGATCCATTCTAGACGTACAGCTCCGATTGCGTATTCGGATGCAGCTACTGTTACAATGATATCGGGTGGTCGGGCATAATGTGTTAACAGTAAATATGGTAACAAAACTGATTGTATGGACTCAAAGGCTGTTTGGCATTCAGGTGTCTAGTTCCATTTACGACTACACAAAAGTAGATTGTTTACTGGGATGCAGACACATGCCTGTCAAGTACGCAGTTATTGTAGTAATTTAACATATCCGAATATGACTGAAGAGCATTAACATTAACGAGTGATGACATGTCACAAATGACTTCAGATTTTTCTGGAACTGGGTAATCGCCCACCGTAGTCAACAATAAAACCTAGATGAGTAAAGGTGTAGGATTGAACTCAACATCTTTTCACTCGAATATAATATCCAAACTTCTATACGCTTTATGAGTTCGTTTAAATGACTGAGGTTATCCTCGACACTGAGGGTGATGATTATGACTATCTGTTTTAACGGCAGCAAATGACAAGCTGGGAAATCTTACATACATGATTTGTTATAAGATCCTTGAAGCACATTGCCACAAATGGTATTCGATTTTAACAATATAATTCATATGTATTCAATATCAACATTTACTGAGTTCATCATTCGCTTGAAATTGCAGATAGGTTTCCGAAAAATAAATCTGACGAAATAAACTCTTACCATTGAGTATCGCGAAGCGGTCCTTACTCACCGGGAGAAGATACTGATGGGGCTATGCTGAATTAGCTAAATCCTTAGAAAAATCCGCGCAGATGCAAAGTGGTCCGTTCGCTTTCTTCACAGCGGCTACTGGTGCTGTCCATTCTGAATAGTTAATGGAGCTAACGACACCAACCGCTTTTAGATGATCGAGTTCTTTGTTAAAATGATCGACGGCAGAATACGACACTCATCGTTTGGGTCGAAATATAGTTTTCCAGTCCTACCTCAGATACTTGATATATTTGCCCCACTGGCAGGTTCATATCACCGGCGGTTAGTATCCACTTTGTTGAAGATGGGCTGTTGGGGCTTGACTGCACACCATTTCCATTGTTTATTTTCCTCGATTTCACACACGTTGACAACTTCAGTTCGATCAACATGAAATAGCATGGTGGACTAAGCGGTTGGATTTCTAGATTTGACTGTTGACATCATTGACACGTTAAAATGCTAGCTCACTCATAATTCACAGATCAACCGACTTCTACTTGCGTATGCGTTGGGCGGGTATGTCCAGTTGCCGGACCTCCAGACTAACCTCTGGCGCCTGCAAGCGCGGACTATTGGTGTCTCTTCAGAAGAAAATCAGATTGGACGTAAACCGTCGTTTTCGGTAGAACTTTTTAGGGCAGCTGTTGAGGGGGGCAAACAGTGTGTATAAGCTCCCCCAAATTTGTGGAATGATGTTGGACACTAAATTAGAGCAACCCGGTGACATTTGAACAATTGAAATGATCGCAAATTTTTACGCTCACCAACAGGATTAAAGGTAGACAATAAACGACATTGGAAACAATTTCTCCTCCCTATCAAATTTAGTACTAGAGAAGGACCACGAATTTCGCGAGATGAACTCATTTCACACACGTTTCAGTCACAAACGCGTAACACAAAACTGAACTAAACGAACGGTTAAATGTAAACAAATGATAATTTTCTGTGGCTTCCCAAAGCTCCCTTGATCTTAGTTTACAAAAACCAACTGTTAAATACCTTTGAGCACACGATAGAGGCTTGTGGGACCTCAATAAACTCCAACAATTTCGTCCGGTTGCACGTTGTGATCAAGAGAAACGGTGGGACTGCTTCGGCTGTGTCCGGTGTGAGCTAAAGGCCTGGAGATCGATGAGGTCGAGTTTCGGTTGGTTGACCCACGGCTACTGTCGCGTTGACACGCCGATTGGCACAGCTACTCCCGTAGGTGTTCCTTCGCCCGTTTCTCCAAGGCGTCTGTCTGTCCTCCCAGTGTATCACTGCAGCTGCAGGTAAACAAATACCATGGCCGGTCGAGAGAACGGGCTCGAGCCTCTGGATCGGTGGCTTCCGGCACACGCAATAGGACGCAAAAAACGAAATGGTCCATCTGGGACTAGAAACGAATGCGATGATCGATGTGTTGAAGCGTTAGTTTGAGAATAAGTATCATGAATGGATAACATCGGGAATCCGTCACCACCCTTTTTGTCATCGTTTACTCGTCTGATCGAATTTTATAGTTGAAACGACGTCGTAACGACATCGGACATTGTAAGAAAATGACGAATCTTTTTTCTGGTGTTGATTCTGTCTAGTCAACGCATGATTCCAATATCTCAATGGGATTATAGGACGGTTTACTACATGTTAGTCTAATCTGTCCTCTACCCTTTCAGTCTCTATGCTAACGTTCTGGCTGATACACTACTCACAAGGAGGCCCACATTCACGAGCATAAGACGAACTGGAGCTCTCCCCAGTCACCCTTTCAGTGGGACGTTGTAGGTGAACAGTATGACTGGAAAGTCGTCTGCGTTACAAAAATATCTGGACTTCGAGCATAAAATGAACACATTCGTAAACGCCAACCATACGGGGTTGTTACGTGATGACCCGGATTTTTGGAACATTCGGCTGGTATTTTCCCATATCTTACAAAGTCTGATGCTGCGTCGTAGGCAGTACAATCACCCGTTAGTCGATGGTTCGACCAGCTGTGATATGTGTGCGAGTCAACCTACCCATTTTACAATCGCCCCCTGCCTGGGATGGGAATGCGTACATTCGCAACCTATCCCTCGATAGGACATTTTTTTGAACCACAGGAGATTGTGGAATTTCATTGTACGTCACATCATTTGAAAAGGTGGACCAGTAGGCTATCTGTTTACTTCAAGAGGACGAACAAGGATTACTGCATTTTCACAGTCTTCATAACTTGCACTTTATAATGCTACCTAAGAGGTTCGACTTAAAACTGCCTTTGCGTTAATTCTTGGAACAGCAGTCATCTTACCAGTGTAACTTTGTGGCGTCTTGAGATATGGTGTGAAGTGAAATACCTCCTGTTGACTAACTAAAGCCAATATTGATTTTCAGATAACCCATACGGCAGTATTTAGGATGTATTACCTTCAGAACTGTGGCACGTCTTAATTGTCATGTTATTCGTTTAATTAGGTGGTGACCCCCTCTTGAATCCACTGTCTGCCGCATATTGACCCCCATCACCCTTTTTTATTTACTGAGGTCTACCCATCTGCAACAATTTCTGACCTTGAGCTATCCTCTGGAAACTTACCCTGTTGGGTGAGAATGCTATACAGCTCGTAACCACCTTGGATCAACTGCACTTGTAAAACGCTCACATTTGCTCCTCTATTTGTGTACGTGCAAGTACTGAATATCCACGCCTTCAAATACTTTCAGGTAAGGCCATCCTACTGAGAAAGTGCTTCACTGGCAGTTGAGTCTCCAACTGCGTAAACAGGATAGCAGAGCAGTCAAGCACGATTAAATGTAAATGATAGTCAAAGTATGGAAACCATACGATGCTCTTTCTTTCACTCCTCGGTTTTTACTCAAAACACTACAACTGTCTGTAATGTTGAAAGCAAGAAAACTAATCGCGTTAGTCCTCCAGAATAAAATGTCAGCTATCACAGGTTTTGCTTGATGTTTAACCGCCTCTCAACTCTCTAAAGCACGGGAATGAAAGTGACATCTCCGATTAATATATGATTTTCCAGGCCGTATAATATGGGTTGAGTAAATTTCCAGTTAGTTGCTCTACTTTCTGCGTTAGTGATGGCGTTATTTGCGTAGAATAGTCAAGTAGTTAGAAAATTATTTTTCCGATGATATAACCACTCGAACCAGCATAGAAAATGGAAAAATACCCAACTATGAGTGAAAATTCACGTTAGCTGGATGGACTACATCACATTATTCGCGTTGGAAAAATAAACTGGTAGTTAGTGTGGCACACTTGATAAGTAAAAGGAAACTCTACTGCGAAAAACACGGATTAGAACCTGGATTAGAACCAGTAACAGAAAAAGCATGCTCACATACGGCAAATATTCTACCAGCCAAGCTATGCTGGAAGCTCGAAACCTACACATTTGGTCTCAGTTACACACTAAATTTCTGAGTTTCCGCCGTTGCTTCGTAGCTCACTTGGTAGAACGCTTGCTGCGTCTGGGCACGCTGTTTCTGTCGTTGGTTCGAATTCAGCCGAAGTCCAGACTTTTCACAATTGGGTCTCTTCTGGATAAGCGAACAACAAGAATATGTAATAAACAATGAAGACACTAAATTTGTTTCCTGTGAATTTTCGCTAAGATTAATAAGGAAAGCCTGGTGTTTTGTTGAGGTCGAAGAAAATTTTGACCTTTATCCCTATCATTCCGGACCATTCTCCGTCGTCCTTACGAACACCTACGTTTCACGTACCGCACTTCCCAATGAGTGTGTGCGCATGTTTATTGTATATAGGCTACTTATAATCCATCAAGTAGCTCATGTCTACTTGTAGCTTTTTTATTTTCAGAACGACTTGTGACCAGTCGGTAATTTGTTTTATCAGTGACTAATCCATCTTGACACAGAAATTTCTTCAGGCCAGAGCATTATCGTTTCCGTGGTAACCTTTGATTACTGGTTCAATGAGCCGTTCTATTTAGTCTAGGGTGATCAGTAACCCGAATTTACCTCTAGATTTCTCCGTTCCGCTTAATTGTGAACTGAACACGTTGTCCATATATCAATCGGAAACATGTGACTTACTTTAAAAAAGCAATTGTAAAACAGAATGAGAGAATCATGGATCGCTCCGGATCTTTATTAATATTCATAATAAAAACCAGCAGCTTATGAACACTTGCAGTCGACTGATTTTGAACACGTAACACCATACACCGACGGCTGATATGCAGTGGTTTCAATACTCCACAATCGGTCAACGCTAGTCATATGACCTGTATTCCACAACTGTTCTGTAAATAAAAAGTGTGAATGTTCTGTATTGGCTGAATATCCTTCACTGTCACAGTTAGTGGTCTATCTACATCCCCAACAGTATTTGTTCTATCAGTTTGTCTTAGTTTCCTCAATATACGTTGGCTTTCAACGTAATTTCTCCTTTATACCGTACATGTGTCAAATGTTTGTACATTAATTTTCCTCCTGAGTATTTTCCTTCAGTTTCGTCATTAGCCTTAATCTGAGCTTCAGTGCCATTTGAGCTCGTCCTTGATGGTTTACAACTGTGTACTCTTTTTTCACTAATTCCTATTGGTGTGATCTAACTACTATTGAATGTTAGAGATTCTTCCTTGCATTGATAGCTTGATATAACACTGGAATCAAACACCATTGCCATTTCCTTTTTCCCGAAATATCTGCTTTTGTTTCAGAAAATTTATGGCCTTAGCATAACCAGCACACCAATCAGGTAACTGTGTTCAGTGAACGATAGCTGAATGGTGGCTTCTTCACGAACTTATAATGTTTCTGGTATTATTTTTCTGGACAAAAAATAACAATCATGTCAAACAAAATGAACTAGTCTACCACAGACCGTTGGATTCTTGTTTGAATGCTGTACACGAAAGTAGTAACTAAGGTATATAATTTTTCATGTATCTGCGTTTATATAAGTCGAAAATCAGTTCTATTTGAGTAGAGTTCGCATATTTGGCTGAACTTCTCACTTGGCTCTTTTCAAACTAAGCATTAGTCCAAAGTTTCCCTTTTGTTAAGGATTATGAATGGTAGTCAGTATTTTCCCGAGTGAAAATTGAACTCTGGTCCATGTGCTTGTGATCTGTTCGTGACGGTCGTTGGAAATGACCGATCTATCACACCTAAACATTCAGCTGCATTCGTGGGTATTGTAATCAGACGGACCGGCTGTTCATTGAGGAGATACAATAACTGTCCTTCTAACTTCAGTGTATAAGATGAAGTCAACTGAGGATGATCTGTTATAGTAATTCAGCTCTCTGACCGTTCACTACGTGATTATATGCATTAACTTTTAATGCGTTTATTTTTGACTAAATTGTCCTGTTAAACTATAACACAGGATTATAGCGTTTAAAACCATGGAAATCCATTCGGTGATACTTTTATTCACCTAGGTGTACTGGCTACAAAATGGTAGGTGAGCGCGCGACCCATCTTCATCTTAGGCTACACCAGAATAGGAAGGTACTTATGATTTCAGCACCGGTAGACAGTCTTCCTGTATTAAGTTTGCTTTAAATACCGTGAATATGCTCGGTTGAGCCATGAAAAGAAACGCATGGGAAACAAGCCTGTTTTAGTGAGGTCCCGTCAATGTTTGTGTGATTTCATTTGCGGATAGTCCGGTATTGTTCCAGCTTTGGCCAATATTTTACAATCATCGCCTGGGCCCGTGATTCCTCATAACCACACCGTTAGGAGGTTTATACTGGACATGCTTAACAATACTTCAGTATTTGACAATTGTAGTGAATACTCAACTTACCTGACCAAGCAGCCGAAAATGCTACGTCACAGCTTGTAAATGAGAAGTCATTGGCATCGGACACTCTGCCATCATATGTTGTTTATCATCGATGAAAGGAGACATAGGAAGATATGGACATTTAGTTTACTTCTTTCAGTCAGCATTGTGAAGCAATGAAACACTTAGCGTGCCTTTTACAACGACGATGGAACCTTGCATCATTGGGGTTTACAATAAAAGAGTTCACAGTCGTATCCTACCGAAAGGCTATGCCATTCTTGTAACCTTCCGGTTCAACTGCAGCTGTGGTGATGCTTACACCGACAAATGAAATCGCTGTTCACAACGTTCTGAACACACATCAAATGGTTGTTTCATGGTATAACGCAACAGACAATGGTAACAGAAACTGCAGACAGAAACCTTACCTCCTCCATTGTAATGCTTGTTGTGGAAACAGGCCATATTATTGACCCGAACAACTCGGTTGGACCGTTATTGAGTTACTGAATCCATGTTTTCCGCGTTATTTGAAGCATTGCTAACCTATAATTATCATCTGGCTCTATGTATGCCCAAAACCGTTGGATTGGGCATTTTGTTTGCCTTCGAACTGATGACTCCCATCCCCATAATGTAAAGCCTCGTGATGACCGTTTCGATTGTTACTCCCACTAATATTCTACGCATATACTAACTTTACCTCCATAAATGGAAAGAGTAAACGAAATAGTGCATAACCTCGCCACTGCCAAGACTTGAACCGCGGACACGCTGTTCATGAGGCCAACTGTATTTACCACTGCGCCATTGACCTCGCATTAGGCACGAACGAATTATCTAATGAGAGCGAAACTCGAGTCCAGTGCTTCTTTTCGAAATGGGCCGACTGGAAAGTCTACGGGAATGCGACAGCTGCGATCAGTTGTGAGTGATGTTCAATCGATATGAAAAAACAAAATCCTCTACTACTCATCGGTAAATGAAGTGTTGACGTCTTATTGCAGTGGAGTTGAGCGATCGTATTATACTACTCATACCGCGGCTATTCAGTAGCAGGTGCAGGGCATATTTTCTGACAACGCACAAGCCACAAGAAGACTGCAGGAAGGATAATCAAAGTGCAGCATCGCCCATAATGGTCCCTGCTACTCAGTGGAACTGAGCACTGACATCTGTGGTAGCCAAGACTGTCTGAGGCCAAATACTGCGTGCAAATGAGTGGTTTTGTGACAGGTTTGGTTTACAAGCCTAACCCGTGTATTGCTTTGTGGAATAAATAACTCTTGTGCCATCCGCGTTCTTGGATCACAACATTATTTCGTTCCGGTCGTGGGACTTCACTGTCAGTTGTGGCTGAAGTCCAGTTAAACCGAATGCAGACAATTAGTTCATAAATTCTCCATAGGCGCTTATCATAGGATAAATTTTGACCAAACCCGATCATCGTTCTTTTGTTACTTACAAGGGCCAGTTTTCAGTACCCAGCATTACCGTCGAATAAGTCAAGTTCCGAGCTCGTGGTAGCGGTTCTGTGAACAACGTTCTTGCTCATTGTACTGCATTTTATCAGCAGTGTGGGCAATCAGAACTCACACATCTGCTTCAGTCTCATCCATTGAATCGTACGTGCTGATACGATAAAAGGACAGACGCACAAGCCAGACGTACACTCAACGTGTCGGTTCAAGTGTATTTGTCCGGACTATATCTAGTGAACAGAATACTACAACGGTGTCTAACGTCTAGAGTGACACGAGTTAACACTTCGGGACGTGAATGGAGTAAGCAAAAAGTGTCCATCACCTTTTTCCTAATGTGACTTCTGTCCCCATGTAATCCTTCTGGCTTAAAATTGCATTACAGTGTATATTCCAAACAACTGAAGGCTATCTCCTGAACGCATGGTTTTTCATGCTCTTTCATTAGGGCACAAAAACTTACTCAAGCTATTAGTATGTCCATCCACAACCACCATAACGCAGTAAAATTACTACACTTATTTAAAAGGAACTGGCTATCTTGTCTCAGTTGCTAACGAAGTATAAGGTATTGGTTCGAGAATATCCAATGAAGTCATGAGAACGAAAGAATAGCGAACAAGACTTGTTTTCTGTGTTTGATCATCAGGCTAATTAAAACAATAAATATGAAGACAGTAACTGGGGTGAGTTGGAAAAACGGTCAGTAGAATAGGTTGTGGACGGCGTGTTTGTTGTCAGTTACGCAATCACTGTTCCAAATCATGGGCTTGATTGATTGTGGGCCAGGGGAGGTGAAGTGTCCGCACGAACTTCTTCTGAGCGCAGAGGTCAGGCTTGTGTAATCGGATATTAATGGCCTCAGCAACAGTAAACATTCAGAATCTCACCACCTTTGATCGATTTCTTGGGACTCGGTAGACAATCTGAAAAGCGTCTTTCTTACTGAAAGTATGGGTATTCGGGTCCGAATGTGATATTTCTGAGCTGCTGGCATGGCTTCGTAGCTCAGCTGGTAGAGCGCTTGCCACGTTGAGGCATGGTGTTTCTGTCGTTGGTTCGAATCCAGCTGAAGCCCTGACTTTTCAAAGTTGGGTCTCATCTAGAATGATTAGAGTCAGTCAAATGCGCAACAATTACGCTTGAAACCGTTTTAACAACATCACTACTCAACCACGCAGGATGATGTTCACACACTCTGTCAAACAATTGGCTTGTAGTACGACCAATGTATGATGCTCGACACGAGCAGACAAATGAGCACACACAACAACTGGTTGTAGAACATGGCAGTTTGCCTTTGAGTTGTGACATGATAACGGGTGCTGAACGGAAACTCACGCATAATTTAGCGGCAAGGTAGATTGCTTCGACTGACTTTTTGAGCTGTCTTGAGATAACTTCAACCATAGGATCTCCCTTTAAAAGAAGATTAGTAAACGCAAGTTTCTTATTCCCAGAAGGTGGCTTAAGTTTCAACTCTACCGTCTGCATCGCCCTCTGAATGAAACACACTGAGTAGCTATTCTGCATGAACACTTCTTGCAGAAAGTCTAGCTCAGCTTGTAGAGTGTCAGGGGTGCAGATCTTTAACGCCCTACCCATCAGACAGCCGTTGCATTCAATCGTCATGCCAACAACGAGCGGGACACCATAGTAGAAAATATTGGATAAATGGAGCGGAAGTTAGTTCAATGTGAAGGCGTATTGGATGAGTAGTCGGGAAAGGATCGTGCAGATTTCGAGATGTACGCTAACAGTATCGCAACCAAGCGAATGGACATCAGAGTGGCTGGCCTGTCCAATCAATTAAATCCTGTGAAACCGTGCGCCAAATTTCCGAAGTATCCCGAGCGTTATGTTCAGAACTTGCCCACTTCGAATTTGAACAGCATTTTGCTTGATGCACTGTCAGTAGGACCTAATTTTTGCTGTTCACTTCGTAAGAATGGCCAACTCGATTTGGAATTTTAATTTGAAAATTCGTATGATCAGTTAGCTGCCCTAACCACATGATCATCTTTAAATTAAGAAAGACTGAAATCAACGTTGGTGAACTCGCACTATCAGTACCTTAACTATACACCGCAAGTGAAACAGCTCTTGACGAAGCACCATTTAGAAGCGTTGAAGTGTTTACAGAAGAACGATAAAGGAACAGGAGTTGTCTTAATTAATAGGACTAATTATGTTACCAAAATGAATGATATACGAGCTGATAGCCCAAAATTGATGAAGATGAGTATGGAGAAAGACAAAACGTCAGCCACAGAAAAGGCGAGTGAGATCGTGTACTCATCAATATGCATGATCCTTTGAATCCTTTCGACTTCGTTTAACCTAGTTTAACAGAATTCACCATTTTTGTAACGATGGTTTGTATAGCTGGTTGTTTGTTTTGGGTCAGTTTGTCTGTTTTTCTCCAAGTTAATAGAGGTTGAAACTTCAACACATGTAACTCGGTTATTTTCCTCATTATTTTATCCTTCTGTGAGCAGTAAGCTGTGTCATTATCACTTCTGCAGACTTTAACCTCTACATATTTCAGAGTTACTAATTGTCAGACTTATTGTTAGTTCAGTGGATTCAAATATTCGGACTATTTTCAACCATTGACAGAAGTCCCAAATAAGAAATTCATGTCTTTCCTTTGCAAAGCAAACGAACTGTAACTGAGCTTGTAAAAATCTTACTCTCTTTTCTACTCCAGTCCTGCCTATTTCCTTGGGACTCTGAAGACGAATGGGTTTACGCTTGGTAGATGTTTTCCAGTAATGTAACTTCAGGCAGCCATATGCTTGATCTCTGGATCAGTTGGATCTCCATTGTTAATGGTCTGTTTTGGCTTGTGGTGATCAACGATTGTGCAGTTTTGTCAAGAATTCTGGCTACAAATGATCATTTTCACGCGCTTCTTCACTTAAGCTTATATGTACTTACCGTGGATTGTTGAAAAACAAGCCGAGTAAACCCGTTAATGACTTCAGTAATTGCCCCGTATGTAAGCCAGCACTACTCCATCCACCGGTCGAGAAGAGGAACACGTAATCCTCTCCTCAGACAAACTTAACCTAGTGCCTATAAAGGTAACCTTGCCAGAAGCTCAATCATTTCCACCGGAGATCCAACACCTTTCATTTTCTAGTAAACACTGTTTCCGCACACTAAAGTTAACGGAGCATACGTTCTGTCTAGCACCATATGATATCTTTGCGACAAACAAAAATCGAGTGGCCTGAAAGTCTGACTAGACAGCAGCTAACTTCATAATTAGCATAGTGTGTGTCTAAAATATTTGTGTTGCTACCGGCCGTTCTGTGTAGTCACTTTATCCATTGTCTGAATAAACACTCACTTTAAATGAATAAACAATCTGATACTGAGTTTGCAAATAAAACAATCATTATTCCACCTTCCTCCGCTTCACACCTAAACTGTCAGTAGTTTTTCATTTTTGAAAAATCAGTTGATGGTTTTATTTACTCACACTGAACGTATCTACTCCTGATGTCACTGTGTACGTTTACTTTCCATTTTCTAACCTATGGTTTTCAAAGTCTCACTGCACACTTAACACATTTGAAACGTGTGTTGCAAAAAAGATCCCTAAATCTTTTATATAGTCGAGGATTAAACCACTGTGCGGCTGTTAACAGTGTGTGCATAGCTTTACGTCTCGGTACTGATACTTCTTGTTTCCGTTGTTATAGCTTATACAACCGACTTTACTATTTGTTATACATCCGGTTTGTTCGGTGATAACATTTTACCTGATTTTCAGCAGATAGCAAGGTCCATGGATCCTTTAATGAAATGTTGGGGATCTACACTGTTATGATAAGACACCCTGTCCCTGAAACTTGCTGTGTTCCTTTATTTCGAAACCGGATCAAGACGAACTTCCATTGCTCCTTAGGTGGGGCGTTAAAAACACTCAGTGAATGACAGAAATGTGAACCCTATTCTTGATGTTGAAAGAAGACTTCGTTCGTCGGAAGTGGTAACCTCAACAAGGCTTAAATTACTGCTAAATCACGTCAATATCCTAATCCTTTGTTACTTTCGCTTGAAATTTTTGAAAATGTTAATTTGTGCCAGCCTTGCGGCCCGAAGAGGAGCTCTGTTTTGCGGACTACTTCAAGGTTACATTTTTACTGTTTCAATCTAATGGAGGCAGTTATCAATCACCTACTCCTTAGTTTAATTGAGGCTGGCCATCAAGGTTAGTTTATTTTGGTTCATTTGCAAACTGCCCCATTTTTCTTGATCACTTCGGTTGTTTTCAACATGGTATCCTCTATGAATTCCACAGTGAACGTTTTTGGCAGCGCATTAAACGGATAATCCCTCGTTGTTATGCTTTCCAGTGCTTACTTAGCGAACACTGGCCCCAGCGTGTGAACAGATTACGCCGTTTAATTTGTTTCGAAATCCTAATCAAGGCCTTTCTTTTCATACTAACTCTGCCTGCAAAAGATTTCACCCTAAGTTGTTTTGTGTTTTCAGTAAAACTAAAAAGTGGAGACATTTAACTCATTTGGTCTCATATGGAACTTCTAATAATCCAAACATTACCTAGGTTTTATATTCCATAAAGAAAAACTCGCACTGACGGACATACACATAGTGACGGCAGTTAGTGAAACTGAACCAAACCACGTTTGCAAGAGAAGAGCTCGTATAAACAAATACGATTTTAGGGGCGGTTACCGATGATGATAACTCACCGGTTATAACTAACAAACCTGATCCAAGAACTCTCATCCTTGGTGATCTCGTCCAATCAACCAATTGTAGTATGCCTAGCCGGAAAGCTGCACATAGGTCGAACCGTCCGTCTAACGATCCAGTGAACCAATTCACCCCGGGGATATAAGTAAATCATGCTAACCATCCTTGAAAATTGGTAATCGTGCTCATGCTTTTTACTGGGACTGAAAATTAAAATGATTGAAATGATTCGACTAATCAGGTGCATGATTTATTTCAGAAAACCTATCCAGATAGACTTCATGTGTTGAAACTGTTCAGTATCAACTATTGGCGAGCCTCCAACAACATGACAGTCTTACAAACTATTGTTCTCAATAGACGACACCGAAGCTGGCATATGTTCATCATAACCTCCACATACAGCATGTGTGACCACTCAACAAATGAATCAGCAATTTCCTCGCTATCTTTGATCATAGAACAATATTTTTGCCAGTTTTGTGTGGCAAGCTTGTTTATTTGTACGAAGTTTAAAAGACGTTCTGAACTCCCAGCGTGACTTCATAACTCAGCTGTTAGGGTATTCACCGGGTTTCGGCGTGATATTTCTGTCGATAGTTTCAAGTAAGCCGGAGCTCAAATTCTTATAAACGGTTATCCTCTTATGCATTACTTTCAAAATACTTAACTATCGCGCAGCTCTATTGAGGATTCTTGATGCAACCATTCACTACCTTTCGCATGCATGTCTGGTTTGAAAGACCTTATATGCACTCGATGTCACGTTCTTTAGTCGTACAGGTGATGATATGTATCGGAGGTTTGCACATTCCTAAGGACTCATCTATTTTCTCAACCTTCAAGGAAGCTGTGCTTGCACTTATGCGGGTCCTGCCTAATGTACTTAGATGTTTCGCGCGTCTTTCACCCGGAGTGCTTTTGAGTACCGCCGAGTAAACATGAGCATAACTCGCAATTTTTCCTAATTTCTATTGTTGCTGCCGTTGGTCTCAGACTAGATTAGAGCTAGACCCTTTCCATGTATCTAAGCATGATTTTAACTACACGGCTCGCTTTCAAACAACATTAGGTTGTTTATTCCAAGAATTCTTAAAACTACAGTCCCCTTGCTCTCCAGGAATGGCACTCTAAACGCACCAAAATCATTTGCAACTTCGGGGATGTACCCGTGAGTACTATGGTTCAGTTTCAAATTGTCATTGAACAAGTATTAAGCGCATCTTCTTTTGATCACTACAACTGCCGCCACAAATCTGGCGCCCATATAACTGGCATTCAGGGCATGTGGCACAAACGGGGGATGTTCAGTTCTTCAAACAAAGACTTGGTCAGTATATAGGAAAGAAATACTTGAGTGAAATTTCTAAGAATCTATTTTTCATCCCATTTAAGTGCACATTTTTGACCAACTAAATGAATAGTTGACTAATATCTATTTCGTTCTCATAGTGCAGTGAAGATGAGCGATCGTATTATACTACTCATACTGCGGCTATTCAGTAGCAGGTGCAGAGTATATATTTTGACATCGTACAAGCCACAGGAAGGATCATCAAAGTGCAGCATCGCCCATAATAGTCCCTGCTACTTAATGGAACTGATCATTGACGTCTGTGGCAGCCGAGACTGTCTGAGGCCAAATACTGCGTGCAAATGAGTGGTTTTGTAACTGGTCCGGTTTAAGTGTTTAACCCATGTATTGCTTTGTCGAATAAACAACCCTTGTGCCTCATCAGCGCAGAAAGAAGACATATGTTGCGATATGTTAACATTTCGTTTACTCTCATCAGTCGCAAACGTAAAACATGCAAGTTATATATGATAGACAATTAGAGATAGACAGGGTATGGACACGCATACAATCACACCACGAATTATGTCATCACCACCACGGCAACTCTATAGGTTGCTTCATCCACTTTTGTGCACATAGCGCCGGCTGGTGAGCTCTAATCAGCATGGCTTCGCTAAAGGCCAGTGGTGGTGATGACATAACTCGTGGTGTGATTGTATGCGTGTCCATACCCTGTCTATCTCTAATTGTCTATCATATATAACTTGCATGTTTTACGTTTGCGACTGATGAGAGTAAATGAAATGTTAACATATCGCAACATATGTCTTCTTTCTGCGCTGATGAGGTTTCAACGATGTGGAAGATATTGTTTTGATAATT
>LUCH01002673.1:69661-82780 GCA_013368495.1 Paragonimus heterotremus
AACACAAAGCTGCTGGCTATGTTGATCAGAGCTCACCAGCCGGCGCTATGTGCACAAAAGTGGATGAAGCAACCTACAGAGTTGCCGTGGTGATGACATAACTCGTGGTGTGACTGTATGCGTGTCCATACCCTGTCTATATCTAATTATCTATCATATATAACTTGCATGTTTTACGTTTGCGACTGATGAGAGTAAATGAAATGTTAACATATCGCAACATATGTCTTCTTTCTGCGCTGATGAAGTTATTGAAGGGAACCCAATGTTTCAAACCCTTGTGCCATCCGCGTTCTTGGAGCACAACGATCGTTTAGTGGAAACTTGTTGTATGCTTGTCCAATCCTTCTTGAAAACTCACAGCACGCCTAACATTTTGGACACCTCAGTCTCCCTCTCCATTAATTAAACTTTTTTGTTTCAACTTCCTCTTCAAAGATTTCAGTAGTATCTTCATACAAAAACACTCCGAAACCATATGGGAAATTACGAATTATCCCGGTTTAATTCAACACCATTGTTTTTGGTAATCTTGTTGTTCAACATAACAGACACTTCTGTGATGTTGTTAACAAAACGTTCACATGGACTATCTGCTAAGTGTAATGAAGTCATTAACCGTTATATAGAGCCCGCAACGCCTAGAAACACAGGTTTTTAGGTTTGTTAATCCTCCTGACTCAAAGATCCCCGTTAACCCATGCACATACTAGACGTCTATCACTGATCCTTGCAAAAAACTGACAATTCATTCAATGATATGTATCGCCAGTTTTATATTACAATAATGTATTCTTTCCTAGTGTGACCTGCTCAGTGGGCTGCTAGCAGTAGTTACATGGTAGCAATGCGTCGTATTGTAAATCGAATGGCATGAGCAACTAAGTCTGCGAAATTAAATATGTATCTGTCAAGTACGAAAGTCCAGTAATTCATTCAATGTGCCTCAATATATTCACTTATAGTTTGACTCTTTATTGAAATAATTCTTTTAAAACCGTGCAGTTTTTAGCGCTGTTTTTTACCGCCGTGCGTACAATACATATTATTAAGACACCTTTTAATGACTGTTCTGGCGAGCGCAAGGTGTAAAATAGTAACTCACTTTCAATCATTCTGAGCAATGCAAATGATCCCAGAGTAGAAGTACTAAACGCTCAGTAAATTTCTCTACTGACCTTTTGATTTTTATCTACGTCGTACGGTGGGATGAATGGTTGTGGTAACAAGAGCATAAGCTGGTTAGCTCATAGAAAAGCCCGATAGAAATGTGAATTCCTGAAAGCACTGTTGGTTGACGGAGATTCACCTTGTTCCATCTAGCCCCCGTTCATACTCAAACGATATACTTATGCAAGGACAGCTGCAATAAATATTTTTGAACCCCTTTTTTATTACCCGGAAATTTCACTGGCGTGTTTGTGGCATGACTTGTAAATCAGTTCCCAAATCCATAAGTGCATGTTATACCTAGGCTATTGCGGCTTTCGCATCTGACTTTGTCCGCGCGTCAACTTTCTACCCAAGCAATTCTCTCTCTTCTTCCAAACGAACTGATCGTGCTATCCAAACAAACTACTGATTGACGGTCTGTCTTTTTCATACCCCATCGGCAAAGAATTCCTAACCTCATGTTTCATAAAGGTCATCCATATAGACTTTACGTGTTCTCATTCTAAGCTCGGCTGATTACTTGTCAGCGCTCACAGTTTATTGTACACCCTGAACAGTGGGCGTTATCAAGGAGGTTCGCGTGACGTATGCCGTCGGATTCTCTCTTCGGGAGTAGTCATCACCATCATCATAGACAGCAATACACCAGTTATTCTTACTTATGCTTAGCGGCCACACAACCATAAAAGGAGAGACATATTCCATACGAGAGGAGTAAAGAAAAAGAAAGGGAGGGGAAAGGACCTAGCTATTAAAAATATCAACGTCTATATTCGTACATTTAGCAACAATGTGCTTACACCTTGTAAACAAACAACCGAGATATGAATGAAAGTGATATCATGATGTACTGCAAGTTCGTGCGTTCACACACTTCCAATTTGATCGCTCTTCGACTTCCGATTCCCAACCTCCACAGATAATACTTAGTAGTGGTGTCGCTTGCTACGTTTTACGGGATCACTTGTACACTCCTTTTAATAACTTTTTGATATCCATTCTTTGGACTTCACGCATAGACGTTGGTTTAATGTATGTGGTCTATAGCGAATTTCACTTTAATTTCAATGCCTTTACCCAGCGACCATGTTCTTATTAGCTTATGGCCTTATTACCTTCGGGCTAATGATGAACCTTGAGGCTTGCGCAGTTGTGCTGCAGCAGCAGCAAGCTAAATATATTAGTCAAAAGAATTGAAAACGAATTTTTATTCAATAAGTTGCATTCCTTTAAACAACCTCCAAGAGACTCCTCACTAATAGATGTACAAGTGGCTAGTAAATTAGTACTTCGCGATTTCGGAAAGTTCAAATCATCACACGAATGAATCCCATCTTCATGTAATGGACTGCAATGCATATACACATAAAATACAGGTTATACAATAGTCATCAGGAAAAGAGGACTAATCTTCAAAGAAACTACCATGTACTGAGGCCGAACTAATAACCGAATATCTTGCTATCCACCTCCCAGGTAATCTGTTCTCTTCCGCCGCAGAACATTTGTCATCTTTTCTGTTTCGCTGAAATAGCAATGAAATCGTTCCTTGATGAGTAGTAGGGGACTTTGGTTTTCATACAGATTAAACATCACCCACAATTGATTGCAGTTGTCACATTCCCATAGACTTTCCAGTCAGCCCCTTTCGAACTGCAGAAGCACTAGACTCGAGTTTCGCTCTCATTAGAGCTCGTCAGTAATGCATATTCTCGCCACTGCCGGGACTTTAACCACGGCCACGGTGTTCATGGGGCAACCGTGTTTACCATTGCGCCATTGACCTCAAATTAGGCACGACCGGATTATCACATGTGAACGCTCAACCAGTTTCGCTTGCGAGTAATGATCAGGTTGCCCGATCGTCTCGAGTGGAGACACAGTTACTGTCTGTTAACTCCGATCGTGGCAGTGGTTCCAGTCCCGTCAGTGGCGAGAATATGCATTACTGACGAGCTCTAATGAGAGCGAAACTCGAGTCTAGTGCTTCTGCAGTTCGAAAGGGGCCGACTGTAAAGTCTATGAGAATGTGACAGCTGCGATCAATCGTGGGTGATGTTCAATCTATATGGAAATCGTTTCTATTAGAACACTAGCCGCCTCCCCACATTTTTCCCAGTCAGCTAGAAACATCACCCTTACCCCTGAGGAATGAGCGATTGCATACTTCAACGTTTCGCTTTTTCACGCATAGCTTGCTGACCGAAATACAAATGCACCTTTTGTGCTCTCACCTGCTGCTACCACGTCATCAACTAGTAATTAAGAATCATTTTTGATACCCCCTATTTACACAAAATCTTCTAGACTACAGTATGCAGGCTTCAGCAATTGTGTTGGCTTAGTTGGTAAATGTCGTTCGTTTACAGAGTTCACACTACCCGAAAAAGATAGTGTGAAAGATATAGTCGGATAGTTGTAAACTCTACAAATAGACAAGACCAGTGAGGGGTACTAAAAGAAGAACCAAAACGCGTGTTTACCTTTTCGAACGTCGGAAGAACGTTAGTGCTATCAATGACTTAGAAGAGTTGTGGTCAAAAGTATGAACTTTGGAAATTTATTCACGGACAATAGGATTTTTCGTGAATACCATAATGTTTTGCAATGCATGTCCCAAAACTTCACGTCTGGATGAATCAATACCGGGGCGCTTTGTCCATCTAATACTGTCCAATCTCTTCAGTATTAGTCTATCACAGATATTAACCTAGGAAGAAACGGGCAAATAGAAGGCATTTTCAACCTGCTTCGCATCAAGATGATTCTATGTAAGTAAGTCTAAGTGCGATTTGAGATGTTTACAATAAAGCCAATCAAAAGTTTAGCGGAACAACCACTGGGCGTAACATGACTAAGTAGTTCAGGAATGTTGGTGACAGGATAGAGAGTAGGCAGCAGTGACGAAGGCAACTGAGAGCCCGGAAGGAGAAAATAATTAGCAAGTAACTGACTGTTGGATCAGAATCGGACAGGCAGTCTCGCGCTTACACGCTCACGCAATCACGCACCCTAACTTACGCCAGATAAATCATGCTACAAATTAACCAATCACGTGTGCTAGTGCTTGCCGATTCATCAGTTAGTTATTGACCGTTTGTCTTTGGTTATTCACTCTTTATATGCCTGTACCACGGAACCAATCGATACACTTTGTACTTGTGCCTTACCAGCTCGTGTTCTCCTTACCCGTGCGGGGCGATTTAACACTGACTGACCTTGTAAAGAAACTTTTTGATCTTTAGTATTGTGCGTTGCTTTTTTACCAATGTCACACAATAACCTCACACTATTTACACTCCTTTCATCTTCTGCAATTGTGACGTCTGTAGGGAGCCTGACTATCAAAACATGGACAATGAAGGTGTAATGGCCATTGCTTCATGATGAAATTTCAAAGTTAGTCTACATACAAAATATACTATAAATTCCAAACATTTATTTGTGCCACAGCTCACTTACAGTGTAATAATGACAACCTGAATAAATGTGGGCGTTCAGTGAGCTTCATTTTGCTTTCACCAGAAAGAAGTAGGTTGGGATACTTATATAAACCTAGTTAATAGTATTTACTTAGCAGGCGGACGTCATTGGATTTTGGCTTATTACAATGAGAAGAGAGGAGTTACGTCGGTACAACTTCAGATTAAAGTGAACAAGGACGGTGCAGATTCTCTAAGGATCCTGGGTGCAACCGTGCGCTCCTGCCTACTTGTTCTGAATACCCGCTGTAAGTCCTTAACTAGGTTAGATCTAATTAACTATCATATTTCCCGATATCACTGGAAATGTGCGACGACCCCTAATTTAAGCGCGTTTATCCAATTTTAGTGTCATTACCGATTTTGTCATGTGCGTTGTTTCTTATCAACAATCTTAGGTGTATCCGCGTTCACATTTTACATTTTATTTCCGCCCTATGTATAATGTTACATGCGTCTTTATGCGGCAGCAGCCTATACACAGGGATACTGATGGCACTGCAATCTTTGATTTCCAGTGGTCACTACAACATTTCATCGTCTTACAATCCTTGCCCATCCGGATGCCTTATTTACCAACCTAGCGTCTAAAGATGGACAAGTGCTCAACCTAAGCGTTTAACCAGACAAGCTCAAACGATCAAACACAATTTCAGCGCCTCCAGGCATACTTAAGTGTCCACGGCTAAGTAATTTCGTAGATTTTTTATAGTGTTCACTTGCATCTGTTTCACTTGCCGCCTGCATTGTTGCATAGCTGCAAAGCTAATCTCATTCGCGATTGTTTCTGGTACACGCCGCGTTGGTTCCCTCGCACGCTTCCGCCAGCTTAACCCGTTCCAACACGAGACTCAGTAGCCAACGCGGTCCTACTGACCTGTCGACCCCGAATCCTCTCGCCACATTGTTGTGGACGCCCTAATTCACCATGTGGATTGGTTTAATATTTACGGGTCAACATATCTGGTCTTATTGACCATCCGTTGGTCATCTATCCAACAGTGTAACTCATACATTCGTAAACAGCACGGTAAACATTTCGAATTAAACGTCCTCTTGACTCAAACCACTATCTTTTGCCACAGCACCACTCATCAATAGGTTAGTCTCGAACGAGATCAGATATCCCACTACATATCAGGCTTCTGGCACGGACACGTCATTGAACGTACCGACGTGCTGCTCATCTCATTTCCGCGACGACATCCTCAACATTCAAGATCAACCCAGAGACATTCTTTGTCGCTCATCCACACGAGTGCAGTTTCAGCCACGCCAAATTTCAGAGATGTCGTGAGCACTACCTGAAGCCGGTAATGCAAGAGAAGGACGACCAACATCAATGTCTTTGCTGTATACTCACTCCTTTTTGTTCAATGGTTCACAGTCACCTTCGATCGCCACCGTTCATTTGTCTTTGCAGCATCATATCAAGAGGTTTGCTGGGTCATAAGGGCTCTTTGCGCACGTTTGCAAGGAATCATTCACTTTGTTTCCGAAGACCATGGATAGCTCTGGGCCAGTAGCATTTTCCACCAAACGATTGCGCGGATAACACTACCGGCACCATACTTGCGTTATCTGTTAAATTTCAATTTAACTGGCGTTCATTTGCACAACTTTCTCGAAGGTATTTGTCAGTTTATACATCGTGTACTATCCCTAGGCGCTGTTATTAATCCGTTTGTCGAGTTTTATCTATGCATGTTTATCGCATAAGGTTTTTTTGCATTAACTAGTTTATGGATTGTGACGCCGAGTTCCAATTCTTTTTCTGTATATTCACTGGAACTTGACCTACGTCACTAAGGTACACAAGGTCGTTCTTTTGAAAACGTTTCAAAAAATTGCATAGCCTTTTGAAAGCTGACGAACTGCCTGAAATATTGCATATGCCCCACTTCCATTCCAGGTGAGTTACATGTCTTTCAGGCTGACCACTCCTCGTATGTTTGTCTACATTTCAGACGTTTTGCAACGCTTGAAAACATTTGTCAAACCTCCAAAGGACTCATTGGAAGACCGTACAACTGAAGTCCTCCCAAGCTCCTGTCTTATAGCCTACAACGAATATTTTTATTTTGATTGAATTTGTACACCTTGCACTTTGTATCCCCCAGGGTTTTCGCGTTTTGAAAGCCTAGCGGCTTAGAAGGAGGGACAATGATACTATCTATGTCGACTCTGTTAGCACCCAATTGACACTTCCACCGCATCGCTGTGGAGTAAATCAACTAACAAATCGACCCGGGAAAATCTCACCTGTCCTTTGCTCTGCACCTTGCACACACGTATCTAATAGGTCTCAGCACGCGTCATCACTGGTGTGGCTCATGACTGTCTCCTTCTCATGTGAGGTTTGCCACACCACGGTTATCACGCATGCAAACATAGTCCATCGTCGACCGTTGTACATGTAATGACTCGACGACCTCGGAAGTACGTAACTTTCTCAGCTACACCGCGACATTCACTAGTTTGTACACTGAGTTCGGCAGTTTACACTATTTACACACCGGGCTAGTTTCACTCTAAACAGGCGCAGCAGCGTGCCGAGGGGAGCCTTGTGGTCTTAAGTTTTTTGTGTATGTACTTATGGAAACGGGAGTGCCATGAACAAAACTACAAGGGGGCGGTTCACACGTCAATACTTCCAGTTACACGATCGAAGGTTGCCTATTGCCACCCTTCTGTGGAGGCTTGTGTAGTGACCAGCGATCGTGTAGCTTCTCTAAGGATCCCGGCTGCAACCGTGTTCCTCCGCTTGTCTGTTCTGTACGCAGGATTTTCTGTACGTCTCCATAGAAGACCCAATACCAATTGAGTGTAGTTTTTCTCAGTCGTGCAATTAATCTCACGCAGCGAACGTCTGCTTTTTTCTTAACGACCCATCTGTCATTCCATTCTTCAAGGTCGCCCAATCTGTACCTTTTTGAGTGTTGTCTAACGCACTCGAAGGTTCTACGCACTTCCCGCTCAGCGCGCTTTCGAGTGTCGCCGAGTGGGCTGAAGCCCACCTTGCGCCTCTTTTCTTTCTTCTCTTGGTTGCAGAATTGGTCCCAGACAAGGCTAGAGCCAACTGTTTATCACACTTTCAAATACTACTTGAAATATACGGTTTGTTTTCAAATCCTACTGCGTTCTTTAGTCCGACGCCTGTTGAAATTACGTTGCTATTGCTCTTCGGGAAAGACATTTTGGGTTGTAAGTGGACGAGGGTCGAACACATACCCACTTATCCACTACAGGCCACCCACCCAAAGTAGACATCTGGTTAGAGTGTCATCATAGCTTCTTTTTACTGCACCTGTGTAAGGCGTGGAACTCTCTTCCCAACTACTTAATTCCCACCAGTTCCACTTTTGTTTTCAGGGCTCGCTTTTGTAATCACCTGTCACCTTAGTTCATACACTACACCTGTTTTCCATGTTTCTGGTACAATCATTCCTCTGTCACTCTACGTCCGCAGATAAAGAATCCTCAAAAGCTCTGCTTTCTACGTACACAAAACCAGTTTATTGATTGTCGGCGTCACATCATCAAAGTCAAAGCGCGTGATTAAATCTTCGTGGAATATTTTTTCCTAATTTTGGGGACAAAACGAGTTTGGGGAGCTAAATTAACATTTACTCCCCCATCAAATCTGGTAATTTCTGTGTTCGATCAACTGGTGGCACATTTTCTCCCCCAGGTTATCAGATGACGTTCGCCGTTGTGGAGGAGCCTTCGCCGCGCCTACACTGTAAGAGGGGCATCGGAAAACGGACTCAAGCTTTGCAGTGTGACATTTGCGATGGGTGGTTGCACCGTATCTGTGCTTCAGTCACCGCGAAGCTATACAATTGTCTCAAGAGGAGTCATTCGGATCGGCTTAAATTTTGTTGCTTGAAGTGTTGCCCTGCAAGTGTTAGATTGAGCCATCCTCACCTCTCACTACCCATAATTGCGATGAACGATACACGTGCATTGCCGGACCAAGGGATATGTAGTACACCGGTAGAGGCGATCGTAGGACTGCAGCTGTGCGCGGGTATCCTACCGCCTTTTGGACGGTCATTCGCTGATGTAGTTGCAAAGGGCACAGAGGACGGAGTTGCGGTAATCCCAAAAGATGTAGGTGTGAGGGTCCTAGAGCACGTAGTTGCGGGGGCCTTGGAGGACCCAGCCACACCAAGGAAGGAGAAAATAGGAGTTCGACACCAACGGAAGAACAAGCCAAAGATGGCCACATCCGCCTCCAGACCCACGATCGCATAAGTTACACATGCTCAAAGTGGTCATGCAGATCCCCACGCAGGCATTCAGAATGAGGAGGCTCGACCAAGATATGGGAAGGTACAGCCACCACCCGATCAGTGTGTGATAGTATTCAACCTTCCTGAGGCTACCACCCAAACATCCCAGTCAAGGTTGGATCACTACGTTGCCGCTTTTTGTGATTTGTTTATTAAGATGTTCACAACTGAAGAGAAAGATTTAGCTGGCCGGAAGGCGGATGATACCAGTGCGTCACGACGACCACTCAAAGTGGTTCTGGAAACTGCATTGGAAGCTCGCCTGCTCTCGCAGCGGTCGTCAAAGGTGCGCTGTGTGGACGTCCGCACAGCGAGACCTGGCCCCAGAGGATCGTGAACGCCTGAAGGCTGCCCTAAAGAAACTGCACGATGAAAAAGACAAAGGGGAGTCCGACTTGTTTATTCAGAATTTTCACGTCAAGCGGAGAAGGTCTCAAGTCTGTTGGAAGCCCCTAATGTTCCCTCTGTTTGCCCTAGACAGGGTGGTGCGGCAGAGCCTCCAACAAGAATACCCATCACTATCCCCCAGTCCAGGGAAGTGGAAGCAAGCTTAGATCCATCGAGAATGGTGTACTCAAACGTCCGGAGTCTCCTAAACAAGCTGGATGAGGTAGAGCAATGGGTTGGCATTAATAACCTCGCGGTCATGGCCCTTGCTGAGACGTGGTTGTCAGAGGACGTGATGGACGTTGAAGTCTCCCTCCCCGGATATACTCTCTTCCCCTCGGACCGCTCCAGTATTCATGGTAGACAAGCAGGAGGGGTGATGCCTTTTATCCGTAATAACATTCCCGCCACTCTTATGTTAGCCAGAGCCGATGACGACGGTACTTACGAGGGACTGTGGTGTAGGATAAAGTTAACACCCAACAGCTCTACCATGGTCGGTGTTATGTATTGCTCTCCCGGATCGTTTCCACCTCAACTGTTAGACGATTTAAGGATATTCGGAGCATCTAACCACTACCTGTTATTGGGGGATTTCAACGCACCTCACGTCAACTGGAGAACACTAGCCTGTACCAGTGGCTCGGACCGTTTTTCAGAGTCACTACTTCGACTGGTCGTGGACGAGCTGTGCTTGTACCAGCATGTGGAAGCTCCCACACGGTTACAAGCCGAATGCCGCTCCAGGTTGAATCTGGTATTTTCCGCATTTGAGTCCGACATCAACCATGTTGATATCTTGTCCCCAATAGGGAAGGGTGACCATGCACTATTGGATATATGGTGGGCAAGAGGTGAACTGCGGGCAACACCTACCCCGGTTCGACGGAATATCTGAAGGATTTCGTTTGGATTAATGAGAGAGGCTGCGCGCGAATACGACTGGAGCGGCGGCATAAACACGGTTGATGGGCGTTGGTGCAAAATCAGAGATAACCTGCTAGCTCTCGTGGAACGGTTCGCACCAGTGTCCCGTGGTCGTTCCCACCCTAAGGAGCCACCGTGGTTTGATGTCCAATTGCATGCCATCCTCAGGCGCAGGCACCAACAGTGGATGAACCACCGGGATGGTCATGGTACCTACGATGCTAACCAGAAGACACGGAATGAACGTAACGCCATGAAGATGAGAAACCGTCAGCAATTCGAGGAAAGGCTGGCCGTGGAATCGGCCACAGCACCCAATAGGCTTTGGGCGTACGTCCGCCGGAGGACCAGAACTAAGGTGACAATTCTAGCACTGATGGATGAGAGCGGAAACGAGGTGGTTGAGGACTGAGATAAAGCTCAGCTACTGGCTGGGCATTATGCTTATGTTTACTTCCAGGATAGTGCTAAATCTGTCGTGCCTGATGAAATTGGACCATGCCCGATCGACACGTTATTTAGCGTTGAAGAAGTGGAGCGCGAGCTTAGATCGATCGATGTCAATAAGTCCCCCGGACCGGATAACATTCACCCTTTATTGATGCATGAACTGGCGGTGGAATTGGTTGGGCCACTGACGGACCTGTACCAACAGTCCCTGAACGAAGTTAAACTGCCAACGGAGTGGGAACGAGCGGTGATTGCATCTATGTACAAAGGTGGAGGGCGATCGGGAGCTGTCAATTACTGACCAGTATCCTTGACTTGCGTACTCGGTAAAGTATTGGAGCGGCTGATTGCCCGTCGTCTTCAGGGGCATCTGGACCGACTCTCGACACTCAACGAGAAGCAGTACGGTTTCCGGAGGGGGCGATCGTGCTTGACGAACCTCCTGATTGCCAGAGAGCGACGGCAAGACTCTGGACGTAATGTTTCCCGACTTCAGCAAGGCGTTCGACAGAGTGCCATACAGTCATTTGCTCACCAAGTTGTTGGCGTACTCTGTCAGCTTGCCTATAATAAATTGGATATCAGACTTCCTGCGTGGTAGGTCATTTGCAGTAAGGGCCAGTGAAAAATTATCGGAATGACTGCCTGCCCCAAGTCGTGTGCCACAAGGATCAGTACTCGGGCCCTTGTTGTTTCCGGTTTTATCAATGATCTATTGGGCCAGTTGCAGTCGCCTGCCCTCGTCTTCGCGGATAACATGAAAGTGTAGAAGGCAGTCTCTTCAGACAAGAGTAGCGATATACTGCAACAGGACTTAGATAGGATTTCAACATGGACGGTGCAATGGGGCTTGCCTCTAAATCCGAAAAAATGTTCCTTCATGTACCTGGGATATATCATGGATGTCAAGGTCTATCACGTTGGAGGTCACTTATTGACACAGTGTAATACAGAACGTGACCTCGGGGTGCTAGTGCCTGACACCCTCAAAACGCAGGCTCACACAATGCAAGCTTGTGTTAAAGCTAGGAGAGTGCTTGGGGCTATCCGTCGATCCTTTGCTAAAGTGTCCAAGGAGGCCTTTTGCTTACTCTTCTCATCTCATGTTCGTCCAAGACTAGAGTACGGCCACGCCGTAGTGTTTTCCTGTACACAAAGTGAGGTATCTCAACTTGAAAGAGTACAAAGGGTAGTCACACGCATGGTTGTTGGGATGAGGGGCCTCTCCTATAACTGGCGGTTAGAGCACCTGAACATGTACCCTCAGGGTTACCGGTGGTTCCGCGGTGAACTGACTGTGATACGGTGCATTTTGTGGGTTGAGGTGAGTGAAGAGCTCAGAGCAGACTTCCTTCTCCGAAATGAGCACAGATTCCGGAGTCATCCATTCACGATTCTCAAACAACGATCGGGACGACTTCATGCCGTATTTCGACTGTCACGGTGGGCCGTTAATAGCTGGAATGCGCCACCAGCGCAGGTGGTGCTAGCACCCAATGACGTGGTCTTCAAGCGGCTCCTAGATGAACATATGATGGCGCGCTGGAAGAAAGAGGATAACTAACCCTGCTTACTCCGGTTTCGAAACGCTCAGTGAAGAGGCTAACACAGTCAACGACTACTGCCTTCTATCAATGAACAATGATCCACTGGTACACTGATCAGCAACACTGACACAAGAGAAACAACTTTATTAATAACTGTATACACCAAAAGCAGACGCAACACAAAATATGGAATCATTCATAAACGAGGCTTCGGCATAATTATCAGTGTCCGAATCCCAGTAACAGCGGTATGCAACCTTTACACCCTGTCCTCTTTGTTCTCCAATTATTACTTGAACTAAATACCGATATCGGCTTAAAGTGAGAGTTTTCTTCAGAGTTTGTTTGATTTCATCTGCGATCGAAATGCAATTGTCTTTGTTTTCATTAAAACCTTCATTGAGTCTTACTATGAGATTCTTCAGCGGAATATTTTTCGTTTTCAAGACGATCCTTGAGAATTCGATTCAGAATCGCTTTAACAACAGAAGGTCTGAATTTTTGATCAAATTGTGGTCTTATTACATATGAGTTCTGTTTATCTACATTCGGTGCTGCGTCAATGTTAGGAACGGTGTTAGCAGAAATATTCTCCATTTTTGAATACTTGGTAAATTAGCTTGACAGCCATAACAATGGAATTTTACATGGCATTGGAGCGGTTAAACAATTTTTCAATGTCAATCTCGTGTCAACGACTTGATGAAGGCCTGTTCTCGTTGACATGACGGCGTTTGACTTATGAGATCTGAAGATCAACCAGACTGTGTTTTCTGTCGATGTGAATGCGTTCAAGCAGTGATATAGGGATAATATAGGGTATTGTACATATTTTCATATTGCGCTTTATTTTTATAT
>LUCH01002674.1:14853-27197 GCA_013368495.1 Paragonimus heterotremus
GGTTAATCAGTGATATATATATATATATATATATATATATATATATATAGTGATGAATGCGATGAACATTGAGACCAATACATATTACTAAGTTCTTTGGTCAGGGATATCCAGTCCGTTTTACAAAGTTTCGATTTGAGGGAATGAGTATTTCGTATGTTAATTGATATATGAATTCTTGGCCATTCACTAAGGGGGGTATTAATTTGTTGGTCAGCAATCGTGCTTTTCGTTGGTTAGAATATGATGTATACTTGAGGATTTCTGAGAGAACCTACACCCAGTGAACCCACCTACATTTTCTGCTAAGTGGGAATTTACAACTGTGTCGTGGAAGCAGATGATGAGTCTAGAGATGAGCTTCGCCAGTATTGAAGTCAATCTCAGGATAATTAAAATCATCCGTGAGTAGGTTCTATGAGAACCCTGCAGGTTTTTCTAAAATATATGTAATAACAGAGTCCACGTATGTAATCGTCAACTGTTTGAATGAAAAAACGTTGTACACATATTATTGATTGATGACTCTTAGTTGAAGGCACAACTCTTCCTCTTGTAATTTAAAAGGTACTGAAGTATTGGACACCTATCACTGTGACATAAACAAACCTGTGTAACTAGTACAATGGCAGATAAGGAAAATTTTCGACACTTGGCGCACTTGGTTTATATCTAATGTCTTTTAATCGTCCTACTTGTCTCAAAAGAAGCTACGGGTTTACTTCCATCTGCTGAAATATATAACTGATATAGGCCGAACATCACTTACAAATGACTACGGCTATCGCATTTCATCAGATGTCTCATCCAACCAATTTTGAGAAAAAACCTTATACTTGAGTTGCGCTCTTGTTACCGATTGGCTTGGATTTGTATTCTAGCCAAGCTTTCATAAGGCAGACGGGCTGATCACTGCGCCACTGACTTACTATACGCAAATGCTTAGTAACAGTTGCTCGTGAGTACTGTTCAATTTATCCGCTGGCCTGCAGAGATGACAACGGTAACTGTTCTTCTAACATCAAGCCATGACAGTACTACTCAGACTCCCGTTCACTCTGAAAACGCAAAAATCGTAAAAAATGTAGAACTCTATTTCGATTACTGATGAGTTACAAACGATAAAAATGATTGCAGCTTTCGCGGTCCATTTGCGCTACATCACAAATTTATTTTAAATCTTCCAATACCCACTTCCATCGCGAAGAAATTGTTGCATGACTGTATTTCAGACACTGTTCCGATGAACGGATTGTAAATTGATGTAACGTTGTATTATCAATGAAATACAATAGCTACTGCTCGCTCAAACCCTGCTTCACAAGCTCACTAACTCAGGAAAAAAAAAACAGAACTAGAACAAAGTATAAGAACGTTAAACAGTACGGTCTAAAGACCCGTTCGTCGTTGCGCCGACGACAGCATGCATCACAACAGCTGTTAAAAACACTGGCTAACTTTGAGCGTTTTATCGTCATCCTGGCTGCTGACGACATACCACAAATCAGAAGGATTACTCCATTTCGGATGCAGTTGGTTTACACAGTGCTGCTCAAACGTCTAAAGATTTATGAACGAAATTACAAGGGGCGTTGATTTTTCGGTTCTACAGGGATTTGTTTACTGCTTGTCAGAAATACGTCAAACAAGACATAGCACCCGCGTTTCATCGGTTTTTACATCACTGAACGTCCTAGAGAGTCAGTTAAATCGGATGCCTCAACTATGCCTGGTGAAGTAAATGGGGAAAACGTTAGCATAATTTCACAAATACGGAAGCAGTAATTTAACCAGCGATTCGTAAGATGAGCTCAGAGAAGATCGAAACTCGAGGGCAAACTGCATCTAAAATGAGCTGGCGGAAAGACAATCTGAACAGGAAATCCATACACGTGAATCAAGCGGTTAACTTATGAAAATAGGTAGCTTGTTTCGACTTCGATCCACTATGGCAGTATGCAGTGTGAAGTGACAACTCGACTTGGACCATATCGTATGACAATCCATCCCAAAAGATGATCGTACGATTAGCAATCACTAGCAACACGAAGACAATTGTCTGGGATTTAGGCAACTTAGAGAACAATCACAAACGAGAAAATGTCCTTCGCAATAAGAGATTGACTCATTGAGCTGAATTCAAATGAAACGTGATACTTAGAGTTGGGTACGGCGGAGCGTTTATCAAGTGCATAACGGTTACGAAAAGCTTGCTTGTCGGTCAACTGACCTAGAACTCAGCCGATTTTACTTATCTACTATCAAATAACACGTTCGGAATATAACGTGACAAAAATTACATTAGTTGATGTATCTCGGCTGTTATCGGTTCGGTTTCCAATACTTACGAAACCAAAACAAAATTAACGTAACCACAACGATCAACCATTTACTATGCTTCGGCGTACAGCATGAGTCCAACAAAAGGCGCTTCCAAGTAGACATTGGTACTGGATTAACTACACGGACCCGGTTTCCACTACAACGCCAGATTAGAATGTTGACAACGAAGGTGTTCAGCACTCCCCGCACGGAGACGACCCTAAAAATGCACGTCGATCCACAGAGTAGAAGGTGATATATAGGACGTCATTAAAACCGTTTTCGCCCAATTTAAGTTACGTCTGGTGACAGATGACTGAGGACGGCACACACAAGGGTATTTTAAAGATGGTGTTAATAAAACAGTCGAAAAACTTAGCTGCCCATATGGTACGGTGGAAATCAACTTTACTTATTGGGTTCACGGTGCGTGCATTCAGATGTACGCATCGGGTGACACCCAAAGATGAACAACTATGAGGTAACGAGCCTAGAATGAGTTCAACTGAACGGTCTGTGAGAATTCACAGCCTCAGACAGTCGGGGAAGCCAATCAATGATTTGACATGTTCAACAGGACCAGCCGACCGTAAAGCATACAAATGATGACACGGTGCAGATAAATGAAGATCAGTACAACAGGTTGGCACACACCGACAGTGTTCAACATTCGGGTTAGCCACATAGTATCAAACAGCCTTTAGGTTGAGTTATTTTGAGTAGATCGCCATCAACAAGGTCTGACGGATGCTGTCTATCGGAGTTAATTATAGGTTGAGTATGTAGAGAAAATAACAGTGAAAACGAGCATAAGCTCAATTGTAAATCAACTGTTCAACAGCAAGCTGTACACATCGTATACGTGGACTTGAACATAGTTTCACGTACGGAGTCAAAATCTACTAAAAATAGGGTAGTATATGCTTTCTATTGACCACTGTGTATATACAGGAAGAGGGAGACCTGATAGAAAACTACAGGGAAACAATGAACAGGATAAAACGGTGAAGTTGCATAATCTTTAGGTTGAAGCTTCACTTGAGACAAATAGCACAGCCATTCAAATAACAGTGAGGGTAAAGGATGAAATGGATTGAAAAAGAGTGGAGACGAGCCAGATATAAGAATAAACATCCGAAACAACATAAATGAATGCAGGTCAGACTAGAAAGTCATTTGGAAAACGATCAACACCCATTTGAGAAGAGGAAGGATGTGTCACAAGATTGCTTGGTCCCGCTGACGAGAAAGCCGTAATCAGACTCGGAAGGGCTGCATAGAAATCACAAGTTCGAGTGGGACCCGAAGATTCATCGCCAGACTGTAGCAAGTCCGACGCGTAATCCATTGGAGAGATTTCGGAAATTCCTTTATCCTCCCATATAGCGATATAATGACCCTCCAGTAGTGGTGGACCACCGGGGAACGTAATCAGACAGATAGTTTGATGACAGAATGAACGTGCCATCGGATCAGGATTGCTCGGAGTCCATCGATGAACGCACTGCCCCTCGAGTCCAGAATGTACAGAAGAAATGCACGCAGACTGGGAAAGACATCGTGCTCGCCACTCTTCCGATGGCCATTGCAATTTATTATGACGATCGTTCAGTATTTGTGTAGGATCAACAATCTGGGTGAGATGAACAAGAATAAGATGAGTGGATAAAAAAATCACCAATGTGCGCGGTTAGCTGGTTGGTAGACAATCAGATAGAAATGAATACTTACAAAATATGTTTACTGGGCCGACAAAGCAGGACAGAAAACCGCCTATGAATGCAAGCGTGGTGATCTGTAGACCATCACACCAAAAATTCAGTTCAGGCAATACATGATACGGTTAGCCATTTGATTTACTCGTTCCCATTACCTCACTTGTGATGCATCAACTTTAAGTAGATAGGAGCATTAGTTTGACACCGAAATTTGCCAGAAAAAGACTGACCGGAATGAAAGTGACTAATATTCAACAGCGACGATCATTTGAAAACTAGCTACAGAATAACCAACTCAAGGGAGCCTGGGTTACAAACGTGCAACTGGCCATGATGACATGTACATAAACAGACGAAAACGTATCTTGGATGACTGGATTTCTGTTGTTGCGTATTTTTTTTACATCTAACGTTTATCGACGATTCATGTTTCTTCTTTGCAACGAATCCTACTCTTGAATCGGACAATTGTCGATGCTACTGGATTGAAACAGTGACCGTTCTTATGGGTTTTTGAAGTGATATACAATAAGTCACCGTGGACTACACAAGATCCTGACAAACTCAGAGGTGATAACTGGATTACTTTAAAAGCTCAAGTTTTTTGATGAGACTAAACTACGGTGACTGGTTAGTATAATGATCAGATGTTATTGATTATCGACACCCTTATAAACAGTTAGAAGTCTGTTTATTAAAACAACGATGCTATATTTACAGAATATAACTGGGTCAATGTAAATAGCTGCTACTTTACCACAACAGCTTTTATCATTCCATTAACTATGAATTCAGGAGAATGTAGCATTTACGTGCGATGAGGGTGGTTTAGTTTAAACGACAGCTGGCTAGGAAATTTGTCAAGTTGAGCTTGGTATTATGTTGGACAGTTTCCGAGGTGCAGCACGAGGTCAAATGATCAGCCAAAAACAAAACTCTGACAGACCGAGTCAACACAAAAACTTTCTCTACTACATATATATTAGTCAAAGGAAGTATGTACGGCATCGCCCTTTGCGGTCAGGCAGCATACTACAACTGTATACTGTCATCAACAATATGCTCATCAAGAACTGCAATACACCAACAGTTCGCAGTCGCGCTTATACATCATGCAACTGGGAAGAACAGCGGGAGTTCTGGATGAAGAGAAGGGAAGTGACTCAACTGCTAAGAACAAATGTCTACAAGTTAACATTCAACATCAAACTTGAGAATAGACAATCGAGTTATAAGTAAAGATAAGGCATGAGCACCCTTACGGCTTTCTATGCCCCCCCCCTCATCGAGGATACTTACCTCATAGACAACTCGGCCAAACAACGACAACAATCATGCCGCTGAGCCCGACTAGCCATCATTTCACTCTGAAAATGGCAACGGTCCCACCAACCCACGAAAAAAACCCGACCAACCCCATGCAGAGTTACTTTATTCACCTAAATCAGATCACTACTGTCCATGTAGCACCCTACGCCAGTCGGTCGAAGCAGTGGCGAACTATGCTCCAGGTTGTAGACAAGCCGTCAACCTTAGTACATGGCCTAATTATCTAAGTCGGTGCATATTTAAACACTGAACAAAGGAACACGCCTGGCACACAGTATCAAGTGTCCGCTTCATAAGCATTTCGGCGATTACCTTTTGATGCCACCCGATGCGAGCGATCGAACGCAGACATTGGTGGTCAAACAGCTGAGTGGGCAGGTTTCAAAGCCGTGAAGCAGCACTATCTGTACAGTCGCCCCATAAAGGCGATCCTTAAACTTCATAGAGATGTGCCCCTGTCACCAGAGATGTTCTAGTTTAACTAACATCGACGTAGTTTTGAAAAAACGGGCTTCTATTACATTCTGTCTCTGAGAAGACCCAACAAAAATGATGAAGCTGGACGGCCTTGGTGCTGAAATTGTTACAGAGTACGACCAGTAGTAATTAGGCAGTGTGGGCGTTGTCTGTTCACTACATTGATTAACACCTTGGATTGTAATCACTGAAACGCAACAGAAGTCAAGTTTCAGTGAGTCTAACAACATAGTGAGGGCGACCTGCTGATCCATCTATTTCAGAATATGGACCTTGAAAGCACCCATATTAGCTCGCATTCTAGGTTTAAATAGGGTAGAGAGAACCCGGGGGATTGGACAACACGACATGGGACTTATCGAAACAGGATTACTATAGTTAAATAAATAAATCGAGATACAAGAAATAATTATTACAATTCGGGGATCGGGAGCGGTCTCGATGCAGAATTGCATAATGACGGTGAGGAAGACGTCACCAATAACATGTTTCGACCTATTCCCCCTGCTGTGGGCAGCATACACAGCGGTTCGGACGACGTAGTATGATTTTCGTGGTTTTGTGAAAGTTGGTGGTTGAATACGAGCTGAGATACTGTCAAGAGGTCCGGGTGTAGACAGAAGTAAGCGTTCTTAAATTAATGTTTCAGCTCAAAAGCCTGCAGCACAAAGCAGTGGGTGGATGGATGTGTATTAGAACTAGAGCCACGTTCTTTGGCAAAAGTTACCGGTATTTTTTCAACCCCCAACCTTAAGGGCCAGGAGACTGTAGTTGACCAAACCTGTACTTATTGACCTGCTTGCTATGAATGTCCCCGAATACTTTTGAACCACAGCAGCCCGAACAATCCGAATTTGAAGTCATCGTTTCCATCGAATAACCTCGAAAAACTGCCAGAACTAATGTAAACACATAAGCGTTTATCACGTGTCACGTTGGTTTAACTAGAAGAGAACAAGAAGAAATAGGGAACACAATTTCACCTACCTTCACTCTGGTTCTTCTACGCATACCGCAACGAGAAATATCAGATGGTAGCAGACCTTCCGTTTCGTGATGCTCGTGCACCAGAGCGGCCAGTGTGGTAACGTGAGTGGATCCTCGGCGTAGCGACTTTCTTTGTTGCTGATGCATGGACTCCATCGATTCTGACGCAGATGGCCACTGAGCGCGAGTAGTATGCGGACTAGTGCCAAGGGTGTAAATTGTCGATGGGTCACGGCCCTGACATTTATCACGCTTTTCAAATGAAATGAGCACTCCGTCACCAGAGCCTTCCCGAGGTACAAGTTCCATGGGAATTTCTTTCAGAGAATTTGAGAAGAAACCCGGGGAACATAGCATGGTTTCCATGTCAGTCATTTCAATATTCGCAAATACTTCACAGATTTCTAAGACATTTTCAGAGATTCACAAACTTACCGAAAAGGGAACAGCCAGTCGTACAAATGAGCACAATCTGCATAATTTTACATAGATAAGAACCAGCTCATAATTCCCCTGATGTTAAGAAATGAAGTTTTCTGTTGTGGCACAAACAAAAAGTACCAATTTCATCTTGAAAAGTCAAACACAACCAACAGAAGAATAACCACTAGTATAAATTTAAGCGGAAGCTGCATTGGATTCACCACAGCTGCTCAACATGACTTCTACCTCGCTGATAAACAATCGTACACTCGTGTGCTTCGTGACGTAATGCATCTAATTCTGTTATGAGGCGGAAATGATCAAGATATTCAGTCCCTGGTGACTTTGTATTAGTTAACAATTCAGGTGTACTAGTGGCAATTCCAGTGTTCACAGATCTAACACACAGTTTCCGAATTTTCATGTCAAGACTTTAGACTAATACAGTGGAGGAACAATTGGTGAATTCCATTTGACAAATAAAAATGAAAGTACATTCTCAGCCATTCTGACGACGACAAACGGATGAGGTAGTTGCGGTTTGCTTCTTTCTACTTAACACACATTCAACAGCTTAAAAAGCGTTCTTCAAATTTCACGTATTTCTCAATATATTGAACATCAAGCTCTGTTTCCCTGAAAACTGTAACACTAGTGATAATTCTGTGTAAGCTGTACTAGACAACAAGCATGTGAGACAAAAGAATAACCCTCTGTTTACATTAATCAGCAGTTCAGGTTGAAACATGAAGACTGCCAGTCTCAATGGTGTTGTCACCACAGAAAAAGGTTGACCAAATAAGTCATTTGTTCGGAATCGAAAGTAGGTACCTACAAGTTTACAGGGTAAATTTTCTTGTTATTAGCTACTAGTGGTATGTGGTCAGCTTCAGTTTAGGACGTCCTCCGCAGGCTGCTGGCTTCATTTTTGATAATTTGTCCTCGTCTTTATTTACCATTGGCGCACTGTTGCTCATTAGTGCAACTAAGTGGTGCACAACAACATATGAACCGGAACAATAGACAGGAATGCACATAATACGTAATAGGCAAGCGCACGAGAGTAACCAAGTCAAAAAAACAACTCACCGGTGTTTTGTTTAACTGGACGACAGTCTTGACGACAAGCCTTCGTAAACAGCCAACGTCCTATGGACCACAATCCACTTAGAATGTCTTTGAACGATAGTTCGGGGCCAGCTACTCTTCCATACAGACTATTCGAACCAGCAAAGCTGGTTAGAATGGGGCTAACATATATCGGATAGCCTATTGGAGGATCACAGCACGAATTGACTAGGTTACGTAGTACATGTTGTGCACCTTGTATGCTGCCACGTTCTAAGTTGGTATTGCGTAGAAAAATTTGCTCACGTTGCTGACCAGCCCACAGACCACGAACACATTCTGAATTGATCTGTGGAAAATGGATTAGACAGAAAGGATAACAAAGATGAAAGATAACAATTGCATGTCTTTAATAGATCAAGAAATAACTGTATGAATGGCGAGTAGGGTATATACAGCGTGAGTGCGTATAGAATAATGACAGTTTACTTCATCGCATCGCAATGATGGACGTCCATTGATCGTCATACTTTTGTCGCGGAGTATATCTGTATGTTTGTGTTAACATGTCTGTTGCGATCTGACTAAGTTCCATATTTCAAGAATTTAAACGCTTCAAGCGTGAACAACCCGCTGATTGTGATAAGGTTGGAGAAAGCTCTCAGTGATAATTGCGTAAATGAACAAGATTGAACCGAAGTTGATTCTGACGCAACTGCGCAGTCCGATGGATTAACAAGGTAAAAATGAACGGTTTCGCACTCTGCCTTGTCATCCATATTTGGTCAGCTGACAGGCCTATCACACGTATGCAATCCTCGACATAACAGTATGGCGACTTCACTGACTATTCTAGTCCTAGTGAGTATACATCGTGAACGACCAGTGAGGTAAAACAACTGTACTGATCCACATCAATCGGTGTACTGTCAGTTCTAGTTCACTGTGGAAAATTTGTCGAATCAGTTCTGGATGAAGAATGCAAGGCAGTTCGATTTTGTTTACCAGATTACAGCTTTCAACCGCATCAGTAAAGAAATGTTACCTTGTAGTCTCAAACATCTGTCATAACGGTATCAAAAAATTGTCTTTCGAGGCAATCCCGGTTTATGCGTTTAAACAGCCACGAACGTTCACAAAAAATCATGAATTCGAGTGCTCCCGAAACGTAATTCTTTGATGATTTTCACCTTCCTCTTATCTGAGCCCCAAGTCCATTCTCGAGAATTCGTTTTTGCTAAAATGTGACGCCGCAGTTAGCTCACAACATCCTGAAATAACCTTTTCTCTTACCCTGAAGAACAGGTTTACGAAGTCGGCTAGTTGGCTCTACGAACGCTCCTTATTACTCAATACGTCCGGATGTATTGAGGTTTCATTTTTTGTTCTTGCAGAAACAACCTGCCAACAGGTTTTTAAAACTTCCTCCACCAAAAAAAAGCTGAAAACTAGTTTCTTCTTCGTTCCAAATCTACTGCATATTTAGATGTCACAATAAGCCATAACATAACGCAGTCTCTTCATGTTAAAAATGTTTCCACTATAGTGAAGAGACTCACCTTTGATGTGTCACCTTCCAAGCCGGTTTCAACCTCGTATAATCATACTATTTGTTCTGTGAATGCACGCGTACCCCCTTTTGGATATCTTGTTTTCCAGACACTTCTGCTAGTCTTTTAACCAGAGATTTTCACATTCCTCTCAGATTTACGAGGCATTTGTCTAATTGCAACGGTAATCCTCATTGTGCTCTAAGCGATTCTACAGTGGCTCAATATCTCAAAAGATATAAGTTGTCTACGTCAAGAATTTAGACCGATTCCGTTCATGTTCTGGAGTCTTGCCATTCTAAATTTATATCCACATCCTCAACTTAAATTTGTTTATGCGTATTTCTGTATGTGCGGTTTGTCTGTTTTCCTTTACTTAACATATTTTCTTAATAATCCTAGCAATTTTGTGAAGCAACTGAACGTAAGGTGAAATTAAACATTCTATTAAATACTCTGTTTGCTGGAGATGTCGCTGTGTAAATGCTGGGCATTCACTTCTGAAGGTGTAGGAAGCAAATTCTTGAAAACTGAGAACGAAATAAACAGTACACGGAAGTTTTTTTTAACCAGTAAAGTGTTATCAAAATGACGGATGTTCAGAATATGTGGAAGATGGAACACAAGGAAAACGCTTTAAAACAAAGGCTAAGTTCATGACTAAGGCAGCTTGTTTATCAAAATGGACAATTGATCAGCGGTATTTAAACCGCGGGTTATCGCTGTTGTCAAGTTCCTTTACGATTCGATATTATTGAGTGTGCTTTTGATGTATGAAATGAATACAGTAAACGGTCGGCATTTAAACGAAACGGGTGATGCAACCAACGTGGACTGCGTGATACGAATGCCCATGGAATTTTGAAATAGGTGCCCGCAGATCACGCGGTCGTCCTACGGCGTTGCCTACTAACGAAGGTGGTAATCGCCAAACATTGCAAATCTGTGCACATCCGCGTCGCAGCACACCAAACCAAAAGACACGTTGAAGCATAATATAACTTCCCTATTAAACGATAACATGTATATGTCCGATGTGGATTCATATGTAAACACAACACCAACAAACATGTGTATTTGAACTGAGTACAAGAGAGGAAGACGGAAAACCACACAGGTTTTTCACTTTAGTTCATGAAAGATGCTGGGTAACGGTAAACTGTCCACTATCCACTGCGATCTCAACCTCCACGTTTCGATACGAAGATAGGCAGTGAGCATTGTAGTCAACCTTGAGGAAAGAGGAAGTAACGTTGCTAGTGCAATAATACGTTTCAGAATTTCAGCAACGTGCAAAGACTGAAGAAACCGTTTGGTAATCATAATTTACTTAGTACAAGGCGGGAAGTCACTGAAAGGCATTAGGTGTTCATCAAAGAAAGGATAGCCGGCCGCTAAGTAGATATAAGTACATAAAATATCCCGATAGGAAACAGCACAAAACAGCCTGAAATTCTTACCTTAACCGCACAAAATTGTAAGTTACTCTTAGTGAGCTGCACGATGCGATACATGTCGTTCGATTCTGTGCCGACCCAGCGGATGGAGAAGAGAGATTGCGCGTCGTTCAGAACAGCGAGACGCCAACGAGGATCCGTCTCATGACAAATCACGAAGTTGTTCTCCGTGTACACAATTTTACGGTACAAAGCGTTATGGGTTAAATCGGAGGACCATATAAAATTATCCTGAGATATAAACGAGAGAGAGGGATAAAGAGTCGAAAAATCATAGCTGCTCAGTACAACCAAACCCCTAGGTATAACACGAGAAACTATATGACGTTGGATTTCTGATCAGCTGCTTAGTAGTTTAGCGACCCAACTGTCGAAAAACTGGGTTGCGGCTGGATTAAAACAATAAACAAACAACTCTACTAGCTGAGCTACGAAACAACACTACTAATTCGTACGTAAATATGCGTGACTTCTGGCAATAAATCAAGCCGCTAATGAGTAGCCCTTTTATTCTACCGTCGTGGTTTGTTGAACGGCATGTATGATTAATCGATGAATGGTCGGGGATTTGGTTAATTTCAAGTTGAAAATCACGTACAATTGATCGCATCTGTCGCATTCCCATAGACATTCCAGTCGGCCTCTTTCAAAAGATGTACTGGACTAGAGTTTCGCTCAGATTAGAGCTCGTAAGTAGTACATATCCTTACCATTGCCGGGACTAGAACTCCGACCACACTATTATGAGACAGCTGTGCTGACCACTGCGCCATTGACCTCACATTAGGCACGACGGAATTATCATATGTAAACGCATAACTACTTTCGCTTGTGAATAATGATCAGGTTACTCGATCGTCTCGATAGGAGACATAGATATTGTCTGTCAACTCCAATCGATAAGCCCGCGATTAGGACCTCCTAGATCTCTGATCTAATTAAACCTGCTAGGTGACATTTTAGATTACTAATGAGTAGTCGGGTCAGTCAGTCTATTTGCTTTAATACAAACA
>LUCH01002674.1:44095-78899 GCA_013368495.1 Paragonimus heterotremus
CTCGTCTCACTCAAGGCTGCTACGTCGATCCCATAGCGACGCAGTTCCATCGCGACCAGTGCAGTGCGCCGGTCTAGCCGTCCGCTGGAGCCGCGTCGATCCAGCAGCGTGTGCACATACCATGTTCCAACACAAAGCGTCTATCATCCTCGGGCCTGTTTCAGGTTGCTCTTCGGGCTGCTGGAACTTGAGTGAGCATTATCTGTTCGGGGATTAATATTGGGGGGACAGTATGAGAGTGGGTGATTGGCAGTAGCATACTTTCGCCTATCCACCCTGCCATGTGCAGCAGACAGGGCGACCCGGTTTATCCGGCGCGACGGCCGATGTAGTATAGTACTTGGTTTCCGTTGTATAGTAATGGTTTTTATGGGCTTAGGATACTGCCAGGACGCCCAGACCTAGACAGGAAAGCGATTAGGACCCTCAGCCAAAGCTTTTGGTTCAAAAGCCTGTACCGCAAGGCAAAAGGTGACACACGCACACATACGCATCAGCATCAACCATCCAAAACAGGCTCCATAGTCACAAACCAAGACAGTCGGTACATTCACATAGAGATAATACTGCACAGACAAACCAACCACATATATTGCACAGACAAACCAATCACGAATAGAGAATCAGAACAGGCAAAAAAGAAAATAGCAAACCGAACCGAAACACAACAGATTGACACCATACACAACGAACACCTAACAACGCACGCATCTGCTTTTTATCTGGCTGCTCCTTTCTTTCAACATATAAACAGAAATACAAAAGCATCTTCGACTCCTTAAAATTGTTCGTTAAACCGGGGTACCAATCCGAAATATAGGCTGTCTCTGGAAAAGAAGTATGAACAAATGAACGTTTATGTACAAATCCGATCAACCGAAACGATCTACAGCGAGTCGGTCACCGGATTTATGAGGAATACGCTCGGTTTAAAAATAGTAAAAAATGATACTGAGAAACTGTAAGCGCTGAAGTTCGTCGTTCAATAAGATTAGATAACTGTCCACATTAGTTGAAAAAGCTGACTGAACGGTTAAATATGACAATGTGTTTCTCCTTTCGTGGTTGCACCAGCAAACATACCTTGGCTAATGATCAGCCTTAGCCCAACATTTCAAAACAGACGTGAAATGGCTAATCATCCTAACTGACCTTCCAAAATCCGTTTTCTTTGCGGCCACATTGACCACCAGACAGAAGGAGTGTTTGTCTGAAGATAGACAAACAAGACACATACCAGCACAACAGGCAAAGTGAAGCGAGAACTTACCGGTGACTAACTTCCCAAAATTTGATCGGTCGTACGTAAGAGGTGATGAACAACGCACTGGCCAAAAACGGCTCCAACGGAGATGACAGTATGGTGGATAGGACACAGTTGCCAAGCATAAACAAGACATCTGCACAACCCGAAAGACATACATGACAATAGTGAATTAAGGACGTAGCAATTCCGTGTAATGTCTCAATGAAGAAAGGTGTGGGAACATTTGGTTTCACGTTCATCGGTAGTATCAATCAGTAAGAATCGCGGTGGCGAATACAATGAAGCGGAAGACGGAAGGAAGGAATGCGCCGAAATGTTCAGAGACTGAAGCTATTGCTCGGTTAACAAGACAGTCAGCTGGGTTCCCGATAGTCCGAACTTTAGGAGTCGCTCCACAAAAACAATAGTCCTACAGTTAATACAGCAGAAGAGTTACGACAATCACATGACCTGAAATGGGAAATTTGCTATGTGACCTGATACTATTAAAACATTAAAAACTTCCGTTGGGTTAAATGAAAACATACAAGCTATTGATTATCAAACACTTTATCTACGCTGATAGACCACATCCTTGATGTGTACATACAAATCAAGCATGTATATGTACACAGTGCAGGTCCCCCTATTATTCGACAACCTTTAACGACATTACAAATGTGAAGAACTGGCCATATATCATGTACTTTTGACATCCTCACACACATCAAACTCACGATAATACGAGCCGGTTAAATGACCAAACACAAGTAGTTGACATGATACAGCGTCTTGACAAGAAAAATACAACGGTGAATCAAACCTTGTAGTAACACCTCGAAGGTGTGAAATATACCCCATAGAGGTCAGTATAACCAGTAAGTCGTTTGTGTGTTCCGAATCTTGTCTGCAAAAGAACCACGTGAAACAATGTCGTTCACGAATTTAGTGAATGTTTACTAATGTGTTTAACGAATCCACAGAGGTCCACCTCTGTCGTATTTTTAATGCTCCACTGGAACGAACGTCCTGACAACAAAGACACATAGCGGATGAGATTTACGGGCAACGCTCGCTTGGACATGACAAATGATATGGGTAGCCCTAGTGTCAGAACTGGTTGATAAGAGCTTCGTGCACTGGCTTCGATCGACTTCCAGTTAGGTATTTGACGAATGTGGGTAGATGACCTTTAGGCAAACGAAAAAACGAAGTGGACAAGAAAGATAACGTCGCCTGGACCTGGGAGGCTTTTCCGAGGGAAAAAACAAAGCTTGAAGGATAAGAGAGCATAACAACTGAGGTGCTATTAAACATTCAGGTGACAAGCGCGCAAATTTATTTTTATACATAACAGGCAGATCAAAAAGAGCATCCGTCTCCAGAAGAAACTTTCAGTAATAAGTTCCAATGTCATATAAGAACGCTTTTTATTGTCTCCAAGCAAGTAATCACCTCTCGGTGTTTTAGTTGAAGGGGCTGGCGGCAAAGTTTATGGGAATGCAAAAGCTGTAATCACTTGTGAGTGATATTCGACGTGTAAAAACTGAAACCGCCGTAATCGTTTTAAGACCTCACTATTCAGGCAAGTATTGGAACGAGAAAGTATACACATTACGTTCGCTTTGCTCTATGAATAGATTGATTGAGAGTCCACCGAAATGTTTGAATGTGACGACTGCGATCAAATGTGAGCGGCGTTCAACATTTGCTCGCCAAGTTACTGGTCATCCATCAAGAATCAATGAAAACAAGATGTTTTACTGAAGAAACCTCAGAGGATTAAAGCGCATTCTCTCAAAATGAGCAGACCGAGATGTTCATTTCACTGTGAACGGTACTAAATGCTCTACTCCCAAATGACTCAGCAGTGAGTCTAAGACCGCCCGAAATCGGCAACTAGCAGAACATCTCGAACACCTCATGATATTGTGACCAGCAATTTTAAATCACAAATAAACATGGTCCGACTGGACATGCATTTCGCTTTAATGCGGATAGGCAGACAACTGTACACATGAACACCACGAAATTGACGTGACTGCATAGTCGTGTGTTGGATATTGTTCAATAACGTTATCTACACTCATTCATTTTCAGTACTCTGAGGACATTCAGTACAGTTCGTTGTTTCAAACACATTGAAGTATAGATTCTATAAAAGTAGCTAATGCAATGACAATGAACATGAAAAGGATACGCGGAATGAAGGCCACATGCAGGATGGCATGAGTAACAGAGCCCCAGGTGATCCGGAACGGTGTGGTATAAGTGTACACAAAGTGCAGTTTGTGCACCAACTCGAGGATCTGAAAATTGGTAGAAAGAGATGGTTTGATGTAAGTGAAATCGGTTGTGTACAACCATGTGAAACCCGAAGGAAGAAATATTCACAATCTGAGAAGAAGACATCTTCGTTGTATTGTACAATACATCTGACAGAAGCAACACGAAACAATGCGAAACTGACATCACTGTCAAAACATGCACAATGATCCACCTAACACCATTATGGTTTCAAGGATAGATCGCCATGAACTTGTGAATTGATAAGGGTGATATGTAATCTCAAGTATTTTTGAAAAACCTAATTGGCATACATTCCTTTCTTAGTGACAGCTAAAACAAGGCAAGTATACAAGGCGGTTCTCAACCGAATTGAGCTCCAAACTGCAGACAGACTGTTCAAAAATTTGGATTACCGGAAACATAAATAATCGTTTATTTAAGTGTGACATTTATATTGCACACTGTCGAGCTGTAAGATAGCGTTCCCAAGTACTTATGACGCAACGGATAAATCTCGCCAAAATTTAATTATCACTAAGTTACATTTTTATTTTACTATAAACAGCTGTTGCTCATAGACTGAAATCAATCAGCCACGACCGTAATCCTGTGATCTAGTGGATGGACTACAAACGGCTGTTTACTCCCGGGTCGTGGGTTCGAAACTACAGCGTGTGTGACGCTGATGAGACCCAGTTAAGTCAAGATAACTGTCCACTAGTTCGATGGTGGTCACTGGTTCCATCTGGTTGCAACTTTTGGTTTCATCCAGGAACACCAATTGAATGTAGTCAAAGAAAATGTACCTAAACTGTCCCTTGAGTGCTTCGGTAAACAGCTAATCGAAACAGATATAACCTTTGCAGAATTAACGCCAACAAACAGTACCTCCATATATCTAAGTTGCGAAGACAGCACTTTTTGTCATAGTAAACATCGCTACATTTCAAAGATGCTATGGAAACACAACAATAAGTACACGCAAAATGCCACTAGATATGATGGTGATTTAATCACCGTCCGACAAGTAAGCGAATAGGTAATATCAATTGACAGTTGCGTAGTCCTTATAAAAACGTGTGGCTCAGTCGTCAGTGTATAACTGTGAACTCAAGTGATTCAGTCGGATGCATAAAAGCTTGTCTAATTCGGATAACATACCAAGACACTCTCGTTCGCTGAGATTCTTCCTTGCTATAGTGCACCATTAATGAACTCCGCATCATTGCAAATATCAGTTGTACACATAAACGCGTTCGCTCTCGTGCCACAATCTTTCCTAGAACGTTTCAAGTTATATAGAGAGATGCACAGAAATACGAGATTCTGGTCTCACAGCAGCACGTGGGCGATAATCGATGTCCTCACAAGCAAAACTCGAACATAGCCAATGAAATGACGTTACCTGCATGAATACTTGCGACGTAAGTACCTGGAAGTTCATGAGCAAAATCAACCGTAAGCATCTGACGTCCGAGATGTATCTTCATGACTTTTTTGCGATCACTTTGACCATAGCTGACGCCAGAGTATAAATAATAAACTTATTTTGTATGTAATGATTCCCTCCCGTTCCTGGATATCTGCCTTATTCGAAAGACTGACGGATCAGTGCAACGCTCAGTTTATCGCAAATGCAATTGGAATGGCCAATACCTGCACTTCAACAGCTTCGTTCCTAGGCATTATAAAACGGGGCGTTATCAAGACGTTGTTCAGTAGAGCCAGAAAGATTTGCACTCAGGACACAATCCTGGGTGAGCTGCAACTAATTAATCAGGTTCTCTTGGACAACGGATACCCCCAATCAATGATCATCAAATTTTCTAAGGAAAATCCGCACGAGCAAACGTTGATGGTGGCACCAAAGATAAAAACGTTTCTACAACTACCGTTCAAATGGGATGATGTCAGTACGTCACTGCAACGCCGATTGAAGACCACGGTTTTACGCCCGTATAATGCCGCAGAGCTAGTGCTAACCTACACCACAAAACGGATTCCTGTTCCTACTCTAAAACCTCAGATACCTCCGTTCGCCAGATCCCACATCATTTACCGATTTTTATGTAGTTGTCAAGTCGACTACATTGGCATGACAGAACGGCAGCTGAAGTTTCGGATCTCGGAACACATCCCAGCATGGGTGAGGAAACATGTGACGCAGATGCAAACTGATACCTATGTGTGCAGCCAGCAACCGCCACACAAACCACCGGTATCAACGATCGCCCTTCATCTCTTGGAGAGCCATCACCAGATGGACCCCATGCAAGCATTCTCGGTTGTTTATGCAACTGATAAGCCCCGGTTGTTACGATATGCTGAGGCAGTTGCTCTGAAACGTTGGTGTCCGCCTCTGTATGTGCAGAAAGACTCCTTTGTTAGTTTATCACTCCCATGGTAATAATGACATTGTCTGATTAGCGAACAGATCCACCGTGTGTTTTCCTGATATGTCTAGTTTCACAATTGACCCCTATTTTCTGCTTTATAAACTCCTGTTCTGTAGTACGCACTTGATAATATACAGAGAAATTTGCCAGGCCATAAATCGTGCGCATTTACGTTTTTGCTTGCTCTACTAAAATTTATATTTATTTTGAACAGTCAGAGGAATGGGAAGAATGATTGTCCTAGACTGCATACTAAAGATACTGGCTAAAATCAGGATGACATTTTAAACGAGGTGTAAAGGTAACCTTACAGTTTTATCTCGAAAAGCAAGTAAAACGGATTGGTTGACTAACCACAAACCTGCTAGTGTATACTCATAAAATATACATGCACACCGATAGAGAAGGGGATGTAAGTGATATAAATCCCTTGTCACAGCGATGAGGAATAGAGGACAAGAGTCAATAATGACCCAGTTATTCACAGGAAACTGAAAGCAGAAATATCAGACGGAAAAATACCTAACCTAAAAAGCCCTTACAACCAATTACGGTTCAACTAGCAGTCAGCGCCTCCGTGACATGTAAACCTCTAAGAGCGTGCCCACACTGTGGTTTTCTGCAAGTCTCACAGTAGGCCAATGATCATTATTGGCTAGGTGAGGAAACAATTGAGTACTACAGACGACACATCGTGTTGCTTTGCTAGTATAAACTACCCAATAGCCGTTCAAACGCAGTTGACCAATTTTAACAGTTGGATAAACCTGGAATACCGTAGTTAGTTTACAAAGAGAGGTCAGCGTAACCGTTAAGGAACCTTGAGCTAACCACCACAGAGAGTATAAGATTACCGAAAAGATCGTCTGATTACAGTTATGCGAAGATCGTCTGATTACAGTTATGCGAAGGTTCGAGCTAGCATATTAGTAGAAAAGAACTACTCAACCTACATACCTTACAAAGGAGAATGGAGACCAAGAAATAGTTCAAGGGGAACACCTCGGAAGCCAAGGGAAAATCGAAGTTGAACAAAAATTCAGTGAAGAACAGAGTCAAGAACGTGCGTCCAGGTGCGGCGAATCCGTTGCGTAACATTTTCATACTGGTGACCAAGACGATAACTGTGGCCCAACTGTGAACAGGGAGTAAAGTGACAGTTTGGAGTAAGTCAAGATGAAGAGATACTGACCTACACTCTCCGCGTGAAAATCACAGGACCACTGAATTTTTATCAATATTCATGTTTTTCTCTCAAATAAAAAATCGGTGCCTAATAGACAATAGAATATCGCAAATAAAACAGGGGTGTTTTGTACTTATGAAGAACTATTAAGGAAAGTGACAACGCCAATCACAACAAACTTACAGGTTCACCTTGGAAGATTGATACACGCGGGTAGTTGGTAGAAGAACACTACACAGCGTTCATACATGCTCTTTGAAGACAATTTTTTTAAAAATAGTTGGGCTAACATTATAACATTCTCTCTCGTGCATTACGACATCTTCGTGTATGTTCGATTTAAGTAAGAATTAGAAGTTTTCAATCGAGTGCAAATCGGGGCTAGAAGCAAACCGGTCCGATACACGTATTCTGTGGATCGGAAGTAAAATTTCTAGTTACGTGGGACACATGTGTGTAACTGTGGTATTGCTGGAAAATAGTTTCCATTGGAACAACCGACTTAACGAACAGTAAAATGCACAACACCAATGTGTTACAACAAAAATGGCAAATTTGTCAATCATACAGTAAGACCGGTTCATTCACTCTTACATGTATGAATGCATTCGAAATAATCTCAGATCGCTTATCATTACGTGTCTTATCCAAACACAACATCGTTTTTCGTAGGCCAAGGAAAAATTGTCTGATTACAGTGGACCTGTCCAGAACAAATTTCTACCCAATATTGCGTATGACAAATTCCCACTGAAATGTCCACTCCGGCCAAAGTGAAACATAAAAAGGTGTTGGAGAGTGAAAAATTTGCTCTAGCAAATCGAAGGAAGCAGTGTCAAGTCAAAATGTTCACCAAACGATGCTTTTTGTTGAGGAAGAGCTCGTTACATTGAACGCTAGCCAACAGATCTATCGTTTGCCTCGAGTTGATAAAGCTAAAGACCGGTCAATTCTAAGGCTAATCATCAATGTGAATAGTACATTTAGATCTTAACAGACATTAAACGATATCCTGTAGATAAGATAATTTGCCTGGAAGCTCAGAACTGTTATTCTCCAAATTCATTCAGTATTGAACCTGATATGATGAAATTAGGAATAACTTCATCCAAATGATTGTTTGAAAACATGACGACAGGTCATCATCCTCGCTTAATCAATACACCGGAGTATAGCCAACATGCTGTCACATATACTTTGCAGAGTGGTGTCAGACATTGTCACAAGACTTCTTCTGACGTGAGCCAAAGTTACGGGTGTTTTTCGAGTTTTCCCAAAAAACTTTCAAACATACCGTGCGATGTATGACAATATGGCGTACACTGAACATCAATTTTGACGCTAAAACGGACTACATTTTGACTGAAGGGAAGAAAACTATTGACACAAATTATTTTAGTCGTGTGGAGTATAACGTAAGACGGGATGAAAACGGTCGGACAGCGGGTGGTTGAAATTTAGCTATATCGTTAGAAAAAAGTAGTTCCAAGTGGTTAGTGAGATGATGTTCCATCCAATCGTAAAACGATAGTGTTCACCTTCCTTTAATTCCATCAACGGAAATCAGTATGTAAACTGTTGGCAGCAGCCACGACAAAGATTCATAAAATTTCCGGTATTGTTTTGTTTCAAAGAAGGTTAACTTAAAAGTCGATTTGCGTGATGTTCAATTTACATCAATGAAATTCCCAACTACTCAGAAACCTAGAAACTTGTATGTTAGACAAGTGAATTATGAATCACAGCATACTGTTGTTATGAGAGAACACTGATTGTTTCTAAATCCCTCTGTTATCCACAGAACAAAGTACTTGCAGTAATGGCTCCAAACAAATACCCGATGAAAGAGGAAGGTTTACAGAAAGTACACCGAAGAACACAAACAAATATACAGGGACTCACACAGTAGGAAATTTTGCGACCAGATCGATTACAGCGTGTGACACGGTGAGTACAGTCACGGCTGGAATGAGCAAATTGCGTTCAAACCAACAGAACCAAAAGTAACCAGTCTCCCATTTAGACAGTTTGCCTTCCGAATGCGTTCGAATGACAGGCTTAGCTATACACAACCAGGGGTAGGACTGACAAAAAAAGGAAATACAAGTGAGAATGAAGATCATTGGGGTGAGAATAAGCACACCGTGAAAGAGCAACCTCGCTAACAGGTAAAACGGATGGTACGAAGTTAATAAATTTAATAAGTTTTAAAATCTGTTGGGCTCAAAACTAACAAATGTAGGATACCTGAGGACATGTCCCTTATTACAAACACTATGACAATTATTATCATGACAACCATGACTGTTGTTTGACCAACCGGTTTTCATCACAAGATTGAACTACAGTTCTCAAAATCATTAAACCCGTAGGAAAAAAGGCAGACAGACAGCATGTGCGAACTATGTATGGGAAAACGACTGACCAAGTCCAAGTAACAACTGACCTTCCGGAGATTCGGCCAAACATAGTGTAGGCACCCGCCGCACAATACCGTTGTCCAGGTGACACTGCGCAGAGCGATTGGCCGATCTAGAATATAATTGAGAGCCGGGCTGGCATGCAGACCGAACACAGAGACCGCAAACGCAACTGAGCAGATGGAATCGTTTCGAAGTCGCGCAACCAGAGCTGAATGTATGAGACCCGGAAGTGGATCTGAGTGATGACAAGGAATAGTGGGCGCCAGTTTCAAGTCCGCGCTCATTTCGTTCTCTGTCAGCGTAGATCGGGCAGCATAGGAATCGGAAACGATCGGTGGTTTCGGTTGGAGAAAATTATCGGTGCGCGCTTGTTCCTTCTCAGTGAAAGCTAAATTTGTCGCGTGAGAACAAGTTTGAAAATTCAACTGTCTGCGTCCAATGGTATTGAGTGAATGGGCACTCCCTACAGGCTGTTCAATAACTTCTGGCTGTGGCGAAGGCAGAGCACTATATTTGTGCTCAACTGGTGAATTGGGGGAGGAAGGATACGTGGTGGGGGGGAGATTTTCCTCAGGCTTCAGCTGTTTGGAGCATGCCAAAGTAAGCGAAGATGGAGCTATTGGATGACACTCGCGAAACGAACAAGCACCCACATGAACGGAGTACGAGCAATTGTCAGGAGGGTCATCCGAGAACAGTGAGGGGGAAGAAACATATTTGCGCCCTGAAATTAAATAAAACGATGATTGGTCACGTTGGTACGCAAGTTCGACGCCAACCTACATTAACTGCCCGTTGTCACACTTTATGGCTGACGTTGTTCGAAAGCCAAATGGTGGACTACAAAATAGACATTAGTTATTCTACACAGGAAAACTTAAAATGTGTACTAGTGTCCTCAAACAAGGCGAAATCTTGAAAGCACCATGGATGAAGGAAAGTTCAGATAGGTCGACACGGAGGTGTGTTCATAGGCTCGAATCTGTCATACACAGGCAACCGAAGGAAAACCAAAGATGCGAAATATGAACGTAAAGGTTGACGTGCCGTGCGAGTGAAAAACAATTCACTGGATAGTAAGCGTTTTGTTTTGCGCTTTTGCAGACCTGCAGCATGTTACGGAATCACGATGCACAACGTACTGAAACAGCAAGTATCATAATACATCAGTACGGATGCAAAATGACTCACCTTGTCGCATACAATATACCTACTGACTCTTCTTTTACAGTCAACTTTTATTTAAGAAGACGTATACTGAGCAACCTTTCATCTAGGAAAATCGTACGAGCGGAACTATAACACAACTATCATATCTGCACACCTGATACAATGAGCTGTCGCCAGCATGAGTAGTCGTCTTACAGTATCTATGAATATCGATTCAGCCGCTATTGACGTTGCGTTTTAACGGTCGCTTGACTAGGTTTGATATGACTGCTAACGGGAACCAACTTTCATTCACGGCGTAACCAACCTCACGGATCCTCACAAGAACCGTCACCGAAAATGTTAGGAGGTGTACCTCTCAGGGGCAGCAAAACGAATCATGCAATGAAGATCGATACAGATTCGGAGATACCATCACCTGTGACAGTGTGCAACCCCATAGGCGGAATCAAACGTCTGCTACTTGAAGTGAGGCTGGGGAATTTCGGCCCACGTTGCCTAAGGCAGATTCAGCGTCGCGTAGATGGATCTGCACTATTCACACTAGTCAATCGGCTTGGAGCTATGCGATTGAATGTTTGTACGCTTCAACACTATTTGAACTGTTTTGTTCTCGTTTGATCCCAGAGGTCGCTACCACCGCATATGACCTTCCCATATAATTCGCCCTGCGTCTCGATGTATGGTAATTGTTTGCCATGTAGGTTCAGAGTCCGGTTTTTGACGCGTCTCCAATAAAAAGTAGTACTCACACCTTCGCTTTCTAAAGTTGGGATCCAAGCTGTACGATTGAGCGCCCAACATTCGAAGCGATATAGTAGAAATAAAATCGGGTCAATGCAATTTTAGTTTTTACTACAACATGAAATACACAAGCTCGTCACTCTACAGGGCAGATTGTTTTCGACTAAATTTCAGATGGCACTGTGTTACAGAGACGCCGTAAACGATGGGGTTGCTGATTCAAATCTTTTCTGCTCAAACGTTCAGCACAGTTCTTCGCGAAATCTCCAATAACGCAGTCACTGAACTCAGTATGGTCTTCAATTGAGACAGACATGGTAGATTTCATACTCTGTAATGGATGGTCAGGATGCCCGATCGCTTGGAGAGGAGAGACTTAGCAATGCGTAACACAATAGGTTTCATTCTCGCCAATGTGTGTGCATGTAAATAATTGATGGCTACAAAAAGTGTCTAATAACCTCGCAAAATGGAATTGGCTTTAGATGGGATTCAACTTCGAAAAATCTGAGCTTGGGCTGGATTCAAACCAACGACAAAAATAGTATGATCAAACGCGATAACCGCTCTACCAGCTGAACTACGAAGCAACGCCGGCAGCTCAGAAGTTTTCACAGTCAGACTCAGTTACCCCCTCCAAATCCACTGCGTCACATGCAGTCCACCAAACGATACAGCGGCTTGACTGCCTAAGCAGAATTTCTCGATCAGTTCACGGTGGTTCGCACCAACGCCACCGATGAGCATTGACAATGAATTACTGATAAGTAGTTTGGCAGATCTGATAATTTAGATGAGGCCTAATTAATGGACATACTTTCTATTTTGAAGGAATTTTCAGCTCAACAGCTGATATCCAGTTATCACGATGGCAGGGGTATACATCAAGATGGAAAAAAAACCCGTAAATTTTAAACTGGGTACTCATCGAGATTACTCAATGTACAATTACCACGTAGCAAAATGTCATTCAATAAGACAAGGTCCTTATTGTCTAACTCTCAAGTTCCAACGCCAAGTGCGCGCTCGCGTTTATAAACCGAAATTCTAGGCCACAACACAGTGCCGGTTTCAATTCCCACATCGTGTGCACTTCTGCCTGGTTTATCTGTATGGCTGACGCCTTCTTTCGTGGATTTTTCGCCTCTGACTATTTGTCCCTTGGTTTGATTTCGTTGGATGATGAACTGTCCGGTCGTTCGTGTTGTCCGCAATCACTTCACTATAGGCTTTTAGACACACCTTACTTATGTGTTGAGATATTCCACTGAGTGTTAGAATACTCACTCCTCCGATTTGGTCACCCATCACAATCTGATAAGGGAATTCTACATCTAGCTAAACGAATGTGTGCGATACGATGTGCTTCTATTTTGAGAGAACATTTGTATGAACAGACAAACAACTAGTGTCGATGTTCCAGATATATGGAATGGTGTGGACAAACAGTTGTCTGCTGCACACAAACGAAGACCGTAGGGTATCAGTTGTAACTTGGGTTCGTCTTCCAGGCTAGGGCCTGCGTGGCTCAGAGAAGACGGACGAAGGAGTTACGTGAGACGACAACAAAACAAGTTCACAGACGTGAAGATTGTTGTTACTTAGTTATGTTTCCTGTGAAGTAATGAGAAAGAAAGATACAACACAATGAAACCTGTTCTGCTTATACTTAATTTCCATTGTCAACCTGACTGTTTGCTAACCGTAAGCTACTTTATATTGACTGTGCAAATTTCGATGAGAAGCTCCCCGATATCAAGTACTATCCGCTTTCTCTCTCTTCCATAGACGTGCTTGTATGACGGCTGAACATCAACATCAAACAGTGACGTACTCGCATCGATGAAGACGGTGACCACTAAGTCACCTAGAACACACAAAAGGTAAAAGACACGAGACAGGATGTGTGCTAGAAAGGAACACTGAACAATCATTAATTATTCATTAGTTCTTAAATACGGACTAGCCACAGAGCAATGGTACAGGGCAATCATGGTAGAGAGCAAAGTGAAGAAAAGGAGAAGAATAATACGGGGAATAAGTAATCAGACGGATCAATACGACATTAATAAATTAGAACAACGAAATTGTGGGCCACGTGCATCATCAAGAGACTGAACACGCAACAAGTTTTGTCGAAATTGGGATGGCCCGATACCATTCAGCATCCCTATATGACCTAGCGCACAGCATCACAACAGACGTAGCACGGTGAAAACAGAAAGTGTCGGATACGTTCGCTTAATAGGCTTGCATTAGTTTAGAAAAGAGTAGCGGTGCCTACACTTAGCACCACAAACTGAACGACAGACGAAAGGAAGGCTAGTAATGTAGAACATATTTCAGACGTTCTTATCCGAACATCACCACCTGTGAAGTTGTGTTCCTTTGAGCAATTCAACAGATATAGTATTCATTTACTTCGAACACTCTATCAATGAAATATGCGCTGATCAACGTCAGGTGACAATAATTTCAGCGTCATTCTAGAATTCATATAAATACAACATAAGCTATTATTTAGTTAGTGTAAATTTAACAGAAAGAGTCGAGCAAGTTCACTAGTCAAGTCATTAAGAGCACATACATTATTACACAAAATGGACTCGGGTGGATCGGAACACCCGACCCATGCGAAGGTACGCACAATTCCCGTGAACCGCACTGCCCTGACACTCATACTTGTTGCACACTGTGGACGTGTACTGGCTGAGTAATGATTGAAATTATTTTATCTTGCAAATGACGTCCCAAGAAACAACGTTCTCGTATAAACACTTTACGTAAAAACCAAAGAGTGGTAAACGTGCCACACCATACGCGTGACTCTCGGTGAATATTTTCCACCCATCCGTGCACGTGATCTTCACCAGTTCACCCGACACAACACAATCCGAGCGAATTCGGTAAGTTGACCGACGTACACAAAAACAATTGACGAATGACAAGAATGTGGATTGATGAGTCACAGCTCAGGAAGCTGAATGAACGACATAAAAATTTCAACAACGGTGATGATAAATCAATCCAAGCATATTATGAACAGAATAGAGTGAACTGGTCTTCCTCAGCTGGTATCTCCAACCGTTGGAGCTAACAATACTTGCCAAAAGAACATTCACTCCCCATAAAGAACTGCTTAAACCCTCGAAGCCGGATAAAACAATTTGTGCAATGTGGGAAGATTAGGCAATGATGATCGTGTGAACAGCCGATGCTGAAGAAACATTACATGAACGGCGCATACTAAAACGGGGATAGCCACCGTATGTTGTGTACTTCACTCTGGGCAAGTATCTACTAAGCCAGTGTGCGTCTGCAAAAGTGTAACAGTGCGGAATGCTGCAAAACACCCTGTGCACTTCCGTCCACAAGTGTGGACTTCGATTTTTAGGTTAAGTATTGGTGAAACCAATTATCTAATATCGCAGTCGACTAGAAGAAGGCATGAGGAGGACGAGGTGTTCAAAGTAAAGCAAACTATATCTTTTCCAGTTTAAGATGTCTCAATATCAGTGTAAGATGCCTCAAATGGACTGCAACAGCGAACGGGGTCACATGACTAATGTGCACATGTGTAACCTGAGGAACACATAGACTGATTGGCTTTTACAGACAGAGAGGAAGCGGTCCCTCCAAATGCAGAAAATATATCAAGTTAGCTTCTCTACATGGGAGACCTCAAACTGGCATCGAGATGAATTCAACAGGAAAATATATAGAGGCTTATTTCAAACACACGAAAACCAAAACAGTAAGCAACAACGACGTAACAGTTTAAATTGAAAACGCGGGGGAGAAACTAAGGGCAAATGTTCGGTACAATTCCTTTTAAACAATCAGACCGACAAAGCGAGGAAATAAAACAAAAACTCAACCCTTCAACTGGAATTAATGTAAACATGACAGTAACTGACGATAACAAAGATGTCACACAAAACCAAGTCCAAATAGGACGCTAAACAACCCAAGCAGAATATATCACCTTTGAGAAGTGATCCTAGGGGATGGGAGGAAATCGTCACTGGTAGGTTGACTTTCTCAGCTGAGGCCTCATTTGGTTGCGACGTACTCTTGGAAGAAACTGCTCGCAAAAGCCGATCTGCATTTTCCGGATCGGTCATCGACTTCGTACGGATAGCCGATTTTTTGTCCACATCAGAAATAAATGGCAACCAACCACGCAACCAAGCCGAGGGTTCCGACGACGGCAATAGCGGTTTGGGTTTCTTCGACCAGAACCAACATGATCCACCACAACCACATTTGTCATTACAATCGGATGTCGAACCGTTACGAATTTTGGATTTGAACCCGAACCAACAGAGCGAACTAGTCAATTTGGACAGACAGGCAGTCAGGCGAAGTCGCCAAAGCTCACGTGACCAGATACCGGAAGACAAAGTGGTGTACAGCTCGGGATTGCAAGGAAGACGACTGAGCACAAAACATAACGGAATGTACAGGCACCAGAAGCCGGAGAACCATAGATGATGGGCATCTCCAGTCTGACGAGATGCAAAGGAACGATATAATGACAATTAAGAGGAGAAGCAAGGTAGTTGGCAAGACAAAACAAAAGTAACATAGGTATTAGCGACAGGTCAAGAAAGCAGTAAAATAAAACGAATCACGGTAGCCACACGAAATCAGCATAGATGAATCACGTAAATGTGAGAGTACGAGGCGAATCGGAAGAAAATCTATGTGCGCGAATATCTCCATCAACGTCAGCTGTCATTTAGAATGAGCATAAATCGGTCAACATGTCTTCAAGAGCTTCACCATCAGGCCATTACAACTCTAGGAGTTAAATAATAAATATCGATCAAAGTGTGCACCCAACATACTCCAATGCAAAGCAAAGAGAGGAAGAGGAAACAGTCATATTTCGGGCGTGGACTAGCAACTTGTTTTTCACGTTAGGAGATGGCATGCACGAACTCGTGAACTACAATCACAACGTCGCTGCCGCGAAGGTTCTCAGCAGTGCGTTATAGGATCTACAATTGACAAAATCTAATAAAAAATAATCTTTGAATGGTAGACTGACGAATATAGGTTTCTTATCCACTTGAGCAACCAGAGGACGTGATGATCTGTCTGCCATGTTTTCAACAATAAATCTTTCCGGACAGCCATCTTGCTTCAAGGCATTAAAATCGTGAGAAAATTCTTGTTCGATGGTGTCGTCGGGCCAAATTTTCTTTGCTGTATCTTTAGGGCTGTGAATAGGATTTCTCCTATCCTTCAACGTTACAAAGTTTCAAATATTAGTATATTGCCCTGTCCACGTCCGCTTCTTGTAGATAGATCGCTTCAGTGAGTCGTCCAGCCGCATGATTAAATTAGTGTCAAAGAAATGAAACGAGCTGTTCGCTTCTATTTCTGACGTGAACTGCCTAGAAGGATGTGCTATGTTGAACATGCACAGAATATTATCGATTTCGTCTAAGCCATCTATTATCGTGAATACATCATCCACATAATGGCGATAGAAACATAGGCTTTGTATTGAACTTTTCATCTGGTAATGTTCAAGCGTGCCCAACAAAGGAATGAGGAGAGATCTCATAGCCAACATCAAACGACGAGACCAGAAGATAACTCGAAGGCTAAACACCCTACAAGTATCTCGTCATTACGTTTCAAAATACGGAGGTTACACGTAATGGGTATCAACAGTATAAGCCGCCCTATGAATTTATAGATTATGTTGGGGATTATGAATAAGTACACATTTCAGAGACTAAGCAGGCGGGTACATCGCACCATTTGAGCTTTCTAGATGATATAAAAACGGATAAAACAGTTTTAAGATGTGAATTCTTTAGGTTAGTGATCCAGTGTTATGGGCGTAATTTATGCTCCCAATGATTATAACTGACTATTTTCAGAAGGTGGTATTGGTAATTGACAGCAGTTCCACCTGTTTCTCTACTTGACATGAAACATGGCTAAGAATAAGGACAGAAATGATAGTTTGAGTTGAAAGCTTATGTGTTCCGTTGTTCGTTGAGTCTGGTGTTCATAATGCGAGCGATTTATTGTCGATCGGATTGACAGCATGAGTATGCAGAAATTTTAGCGTACAGTTTGGAAGTTGGTAAATCTGTGTGACTGTCTGTCTCTCTTATTTACCACGGTGATGATCTTTTGGCATAACAATCAGCGAGGGAGGAGTATACGTGGATATGAGATTCAGCTTCGATATCACCAGGAACCCTGAGAGAAAAGCGCTTGGATCGACAATTATTTAGAGGTGAACTCAAGCTGGAATTGTAGACTCGTGTCTCCGATACGCAGCACATACCAATAATCGGATTTTAGAGAGTACTTGCCAGAGCAGCTTGCTGACCGACTCGTTATAGAAGGCGGACACTGAAGGCGCCAACACTTATCAGTTGCCTTGGTCTCAGACAACAATCATCACCCAAGGGCACAGAGAAGGCAGAAGACTTAGGGGATAAAACAGAAACAGAAAGTCGTAGTGATCGAATAAGGCCATTGTCGGGAGAACGACAACTTCCGATACTTCCCGGTCGTTTATGCCATGAAAGGAGTGAACAGAGACCCCACTCCAAGTCTCTGACTTACGAGTTTGATCTACGAGACAACATTACACACGATTTTCTGGAGGGACATTACCCCAAGCTAATGACTCGATAATTCGACTCACTTGGCCGCAAAGGTCCTGCCTAGCCCGAAAGCGCGGTGAATAAGATAATAATGTCTACTTCTGAGCATCGCTGTGTGCACTGGGTGTACTGGGAGTCACATCAAGCATTTGGACTATACCAGACGTTTCTCGATTCTACAGGATAATAAGCCGGCGGTCACAGTCAACCGTTGGGCGATCGAAATGTCTTTGACCGAAAGTACGTTTCCTAACCCCGTTATTCCAACAACGTTGTCACGAAATATAAAGACCCTGACTGCTACACTGAGTAAAGTGGGTAGGTTTCGCCTGCTTGGATCACTCAAACCGCTGGTTAGAAACGCTATCCGAGATGGCGGTGTGTCACAGTCAACGGTGTACGTGCATTCATACCACTTCTAGATCTTCCGCTTAGTCTTCTTTTAATAAGCTTCCACCTTTTTGATAGCGTTTTTCTCTAGGATATTCCGCGTCACTGTTGGGGTGCGCGGCGGTCCAAGTCAAAGTACCTTTTTGTCAGGTTCATGGCTGCTATGATGATGATGATGATGAGTAGTGCGACGTACAATCCAGGATCCGTGGCTAAACTGGACGTCAAACCGGTGTAAAATAGACCGTATGTGAAAAAGATGGTTCACTTATCACCAGTCAATCGCGCCGACTTGACAGGTGGACTGAACATTTTGAAGAAGAGGCTGGCTGGCTTCAACCAGGCCATGTGGACGACGGGACCCGAATCGTCAATTGCGTTCCAGATAGCGTTCCGTCAGAAGCAGAAGTGACCCTGGGACTTAAGTTATTGAAGCGTAATAAGGTTCCCGGTCCAGACCTCCTCTCTCCTTCTCTTTTCAAGAATGGTGGTGAGAGGTTAACATCAGAACTGACAAAACTCCTCCAGATGATCTGGGAGACTGAAGAGGTACCTCGTGATTGGTGCCTATCAACAGTCCTCGTTGTTTTCAAAAAGGTGGCCCGAAGTCTCTGTGACAACCACAGAGGCATCAATCCAGCGTCTGTTGCGTCCAAGTTACTGGCTTCACTTTACGTTGACTCACTAAGCCCAGAGAAAGTCAGATACACGAAGAACAGGCAGGATTCCGATCCGGTCGGGGGTGTGTTGATCACATTTTTACCTTGCAACGGATCTTGGATCATCGACACCCTTACAGACAGCCGATGGCCGTGGTCTTTCTGGACCCAAAGACTGCTTTCAATTCAGTTGCTCGTAACGTTCTCTGGAGCTGTCATTTTCGCAAGGGAGAACCAGGGAAATAGGTGAATTCATTGAGATCATTGTATGCTCACTCTGCAAGCGGGGTGAGAGTTTATGGACAACTGTCTCGAGCGTTCATCACTTCTAGTGGTGTTCGTCAAGAGTGTTCGTCCTTCCCCTTCTTGTTAAGTTTTGTTATGAAGAACACTCTACAAGATGCGTTTGAAAAATCCAGTGAGCTCGGTTTTGAGCTTCTTTCTGGAGCTTGGCTCACCGACATTTAATGTGCAGATGATACCGTCTTACTTAGCCGATCTGCCGAAAATATGCAAACCATGCTTTGCGGAAATGCGTCACCTGTGACGTCGGAAAGATTTTCCGTAGTCGCTGAAAGGAAGGTTGTAGTATGTTTGTGTATGTTCTGTTTTGCTCTGTGGTACGGAAACATGGCCTGCTCGCAAAGAAAGTATATGCTGTGTTTGACCGTAGCTGTCTCCGCCAGGTAGCCTACATCAAGTCTACGGATCACGTGAGCAACACGATCGTTCGCCTGCCAATATTCCGGAACGCACGGGATACATAGTCATTTGTTCAATTAATAGCAGCGCACGGTCTACGACGGTTGGACCCCATACTCCGAATGCCAGATGAGCGTTTGCCGTACCGGGCATCAAATACTGAGACCACCAAAGGTTGGGTGAAACCGCGTGGTCGTCAAACAAGAAAGTGGTCACGACTGTTCTACTGAGCAAAGTGAGTAAGTGTCGCGTTCGTGGCTGTGGTCTACCCAATCACTCAGATTGCTGGTTAGAAAAGTTTTTCGAGATGGTGATGTTCCACCGTCAACGGCGTACCTGCATCCATCCATTTCTAGTTCTTTCGCCTGGTCCTCATTTTATTATTACAATTATGGTGGTGATGATTGTGATACGTGGATATCACCAACAATGTCATGAACAGATCGGATAGAATGTGAAATATCAATAATAGGTAGCCAATCACAACCAAGAGTCACGGTGAAAGAGCAATACCCGAGTGGGTGAATGGTCAGGATACAAGAGGAAGCAACCAATTAGGTCCTAGGTTAAAACACAAGAACTAACCAATTTACTTTCAGGTCGAAATTTCAAGAGTAGCTAGTGACAATCAAATGTCAGATAACAAGGTTACACTGACACAGAGTATATAGGTAGGCAAGCATCAAAATTCCACAGTTTCAAACCTACGCACTTAACTCCTTGAGCACTGGTGATCTCCCCGGACGGTAGCGAGGCGTTTGCAATCTAAAGCCCAAACAAGATGAGTGAACAAATTTCCGAAAAGTATTTGAAATTTGCGTTGCCACTCATCACTCCTTCCAAAACCGTTGGCTATCAAAATTACACTTATTTCTGTGTTCTTTAGGGTGATGATGACTAAACGGTAACAACCAAATGATCACGAGATAATCTTAGACTATAGAAGTAACATTAACGGTTAAACAATATAGCTCATTCATAACGCACATTATTAGACATTCCGAAAACAAGATTTAATCATAAAACTTTTGAAAAAAGAACATTTTTCAAGAGCACGGAATATCCACGTAGCCGATTCCCAACTTTATACGAGGATAAATTACAAAGAATGTATGACTGCATAAAAACGATTAGTGGAGGAAGCTGAAAGTCGGTAAGAATTGAAGTAACTACAAATAAAAACTTCCAACAAATGTCCCTTAACCAACAGCTGTACTTACGTAATGAACATACCGAACTGATTTATTTCATTCATGTGAAAGAGGATTAAAAAGGCCGATTTACCTTAATAATGTCATAATTAAGCTAAACATAACCAACAAAAACAAGCAGAAAAATTATTACAATGTTCCTTTATTATTTCGGGGAACCATACACCAGAACAAAACCAGCAATGGAGTAGAAGCTCCGGTTTTCGAAATCGACATCAAATAGAGACCATTATCACCATTTTGTATTAAAACGTTAGTCGAAAACCTAAAATCTGCACACTTGGTGATTAAATATGATGTACCATCAATTGTGGACTAGAGATGTGTTAAAAGGGTAAGACAATACTTCAAGAGATCTGGGAAAATTATAAGAAGAGTATAAAAATAACAAAGTTACGCATTTAACGACTAAATTTGATTGCTTTCAGGTTTTTTTCGTTTAAAAAGCAGAACTCAATACGGTCCAATTTTGTGTGTATGAATAAAGAAATAGCATTTGACGTGTGAACACTTAACAGCTTTCGTTGATAAATTCTTAAAATACGTAACATCCTTAATACGAATGAATAGATTAAGGTCTCATTTCCTTATCGTAAACTATCAGTTGTTTAAGAAAGACTTTTGTCAACAAGCAGACCGAGATAGGTTACATACACCCGTGATGGGTACTGACGAAACAGTGGACTTTTTTTTTTAAGACGTTCGAGACAGATTGTACCGGCAGAATCATGTGGAATTGACAAGAAGCTTCTGCTGGAAAATATGTAGTGAGGATCAACACAAACAACAAAATGGTTCACGTGAGTACCACCATATCTGCAGAAAAATAACAAAGGAGAAAAGATCTTAGTATGTATGCATATAAGTATGATTGTGTTGTGGCCAAATCGGAGTTAAAAGCATTTAGAATTTCATTTTGGAAGGTTCATTGTGAAACAACTGAAAACGGCTGAACATCGAACATGAACGGTTGTTAAGCAATGAAGAAATCAAATCGCCTTTAAAGTGAACAGCTATGGTTTATTCACAAAATTACACAAATACAAAACTAAAAGCCAAACAGCAAAAAAGTAGTCCAAAGTGGCAGCCGATGTCTTCTGAATCGGAATCAACCATCACGTTAAAAAAATAAACCTAACTACTCAACGCCAATGCATCAGTAGTCGTGCGAAAAATGTGTTTAGCTACTGCGCACTTCACACAATCCCGAAATAGAAAGTCAGCATACGGTGAAGCCGGAAAACAACTCGAAGGCTAGACATCCTGCAAGCGTCAAGTTCGAAAATATAAAGGTTACGTAAGACAGGAATCAACGTTAAGATAACTGAACAGTGTCAACTGCTCTATTAATCCACAGATTACGTTGAGAGTTGTACAAAATTACATATTTCATTGAGCAAACAGATGAAAGTCACGTTGATCGGAATCATACTGTAAAACGTTGGGAGAAGTTGTGATCGTTCCCAGGTTATCGTGGAACGTAAAGATTTTGTAATCATGTGAACTCATGTTTTTAAAATCGGCGATACATGGACAATCATTACCTAGCAAAATTAGTGAAAAAATCGTCGTTTCACAATAAAAAACAACTCGAAAAAATTCTTTAGTTAAATTGCGCGGAATGGTGACAATGTCAATCTATTACTTGTCATAAACCAGTGAACTAAGTGCGAAGCGATCATTGAATAAAATTCAGACGTTGACTTTCTGACTGAAAATGTAGTACAATTATTGTCAACAGTCAACAAGCTGTAAAAGCTCGAACATCCACATTTACAAACGCGAACCCACCGAAAAAGCGCACAGGTCCTCGGAATAAAGGAAAAAACGTTAGGATGGCGCTTTACTAGCCACGTTGCTGTATTATCTCGGCTTATTACTGAAAACCACACGAATTTGACAAAGGCACTGTACAATGCCACAAGTTTTTCTGTTTCGAAGAAGGGTTAGCAAATAATGCAGACCAAAGCACCAGGTGTACATGTGCCCAGAAACAGCTGTATAAGTGATTCTTAAAATGGTAACACTGAAATGAAGCCGCCAGTATTTAAACCGCAAAGCGTTCGGTGTTAAGTGACATATGAAGTTACATGCAGATTAGATAGGATCTAGACCGGAATCGAACCGGCAACTGTGTGACTGGTAGTTAACTTTGTTACCACCGAGACACCAGGGGTATCTATCTCCTTTCATAGTTTTTATCATCCTTGTTATAGAAAGCAGCATATTTGCGACTAACACTGATGTGTCGTCTTCATACAATCACGAGAAATAATAAATAGGTAAACTCTACGATTTAGGGACAAAATAGAAGAACGGAAAGAGGAGAATTGGTGCACAAAGACTTTATGTCCAAACTCAAACGCGCAGCATCAAGGTACTCATGCCCCACAAACGGACAATCAAAATAAAAGTCAGAAGGAGACGACATTTACAAAACAGTTTTTTTGCAACTCAAAAATGGGCAGTTTAGTTGGCTTTTTTTACACAGGAGATGCAAACACCAATGATGTGGGCTCAGAACTCAAATTTCCAGTTAAACGCAATTTTCTTTGTGAAACTGTCCTGATCGCATATCCTCGGAAAACGTTGTTATATGTCACCTGTCACTACCATAAATGGCAACACATCAGTCGTCTGCGTCTATGCTTATCGCACAATTTGCGGTTGCGGTGACGCACATATTAACAGAACGCGCACAAACACGTGACAGTGAAAGACGGGGCATATACAGAAATGTGTTGCGGACAACGACGAAACGTAAGTTGCCGTCTCAACTTAGTCACTTAATCGCAAAAAGCCCTGTGCTTAACTCTGTCACCGTGTACAAAATGTTAATACTTGACACAACCCAAAGATGTCGGTGTTGACCGGGACGACGATGAGGATACATCACATACCTGTTGACAGGGAATGCTGATGCAATCAATCCTGTTGTGGTGACAATGCAAATGCATATTCTAAGACGTCATACACTCTTGAGATCCGATAATCCAATATTCTGTTGTGATGCCACAAACTAACAAAACTGGCTGGTTTGTGTAGTCGGATGATGACAGTAAAGCCAATGGCTAACTCCCAGAATGTACGCTACACATTAGCGGCTGATGATCGATCATATTGCAAAATGAAGCAGACAGACAGTCATGGAAACAAATAAGCAAACATCATCATCATCAATCACCGTGATCCGTATCTCACAAAATGTGCATTTTGACAACAAATAGCTGAGTTCGCTAACGCAACTTGTTCTGCAACAAAAATATACCAAATCTTGATTGTAGTAACGTCTGCGTGTGCCAAGTAGGGAGTACCCAACTGTTATATCGTGTAAACTTCAGCGCTATATCTTAAACCAAAGCTGAACTCGCATATTCAACAAACCAAACCCAGTGTCCACAAGACGCGGCTATCAAAATCAATTACGTAAGATGAAACTGCATTCGGCCAGTGAAGGTACAATCAAATCAACCATATTTTATTGGCAAACTGGGGTGCGTTTGATAAGCTATAGTCAAGGTTATTTTCTGATTGGCAGTTATATTTGCTTTCTATTTCGTCATCATATTCGCACTGACAGTCTTAACCAATTCCACTGAAACTATCGTACTCTCCGTCAATAATTCTCTGTGAACTGTTAAATACAGACTCAGATTCACATACAGTTTTTCAGATTTATCCAGGCTGTAGCTTCTCCCCTTCCTACGAAACTTTCGAATGAGTACTTCAACTCAGAGATCACTGTTATTGCCGCAGTTTTTAATATTAGCTATCCCGACTTCGCTATACTGCTTAAGCCAATCAACTGATTTTAAAAGAACGATTGTAATATCAACGTTTACTGTTGACAGATGCGGTACTTTTGGTACGGTTAACAGAGAAACTACTGCGTATACTCCCGAGATGATCGCACGGTCAGGGCAAGTAAATACAGCCGAACGGTTAGACGTATACAATGATCAGCGCTCAACGGAATCAACGGAGAATTGGTCAACAAGGTTGTCTCAGTAGAATGTATATCAAAAACCAAAGTACGGCAACAGTAGGGATTTCACTACAGATCGGTCTTACCAAGACTTTGTCTAGCACATCCTTCCGAATAATGCACGCTGAAAAGCCTATTGAAATGCGAAGGCTATGACCAAATTTGGATGGGTTTAAATTTATACTACTGAAATCCCCTATTACCTAAGAGTTCGTAGAGTGCCACTTACCAAGCTTTATGGTTGTTGCGAGTTCGCATAGAATAAAATGTCCCAAGCGTGGGTTCAGCTACAGGAGTTAGCAAGACAGCTAACAAGTACTCTCATGAGATGACTGGAAGGCCTATCTGAATATTTAAAAGTTATCCTCCTCAAAATCATCAGTGGTTCGCGCTAATGATTAACTGATATAAAACGATGAGGAGAAAAGCAAGTCTAAACTAGGAAAGAAAGCGAACTTGTTCAAAAGGAGATAACAATTTGAAGCAATGTGACGGCTTGTGTGTCTCGAAGACTTATTGGACGGTTTGATGATTACATCGAAAGAGTCACTCACATCATGTGAGTGAAAGAGAACGTTTGACAAAATACAGCCTGTTGATCTCTCAGGCTAGGTGTTTGATAACAGTTCAGGTGCTGTCACTAACGCCTTCCACGATGGCATCATCGATATTCAGAGACGCAGTAAACACTCGGACATCACTGTGCTCGCTAGTGAAAGGAACTAAAAACCACTCCAGAGGATAGATAGTATATTTGGTGCCCGTGGTCGATCCACAAATAACAGCGATAAGGTACAACAAGTATGCGCATTCCACAGGTTCCATATATCGAGCTGAGCATTTAAACACAAACGACGACAACGTGTCACATACATAATGCCGCACGTAATCCAACCACTAGCGCAAATTGATAATACTGTCATCACTCATCAGTGACGTTACTTCACTGAAGATTGTCGCTCACACAGAGTAGTCATTTTGTTGGGGTTCCTCTTTGTTTTAGTTTATTGTTTTCCCAGCATTCACTCGTAAACAACAAAGTCCCCAGTTAGAAATTGTGCGACAAAGGTATACGAAACACCTACCAAACAGAGCTGACAGCGGAACTGAGCGGATCACAACAGGTGAACGATCTAAATGGGCACTGACAAACTGGCAAAGCTATACGAACCACTTGCAAAGAGGTATGTTCTCAAGGAGCACCATGGATACAACAGAAGTAGATTTCTGATGATGCAGTAGAGCTTAAAAACGAATGTCAGCTGATCCCTCAGGAGTCTGAACAAGTCTAAGACAACTGTGACTTAAAGAAGTGCTTTCATTGCTCACGTTTGCAGCGATTCACAGAAAGATGTACGCGAGACTATATGTGAAAAAGATGGTTCGTAAATTTAAAGTGTCGTGGGGACTTGAAAAATGGGCTCAGCATTTTCAGAAACAATTCAACTGGCCCGAGCCAGCTCATGTAGGTGTTGATGGTGAAAACCGTCTACCTAGTTAAGAATCTCTCGAGGATCCTGGCTCAAAACCGTAATGGATTTGGCGATTGAGTTACTGAAGCGTAATGAAACTCCAGGTCAGGATCTCCTTTAGTAAGCTTCTTTCAAAGATGGTGGTGAAAGACTGTGTTCTGAACTGAACACACTTCTCCGTTCTAACTGTAGGACGGAAGAAGTGCTTCAAAACTGGCGATCATCAACAACCGCCTCCAATTGTAGGCAAGGTGCCAGAATAGCATGTGCTAATCACAGAGGTATTAGCGTGGTCTATATCGCATACGAGATGCGCACAAGTCTTATACGTCTGCGGCCGCTGAAACACAGAAAATCAAACAGCAGAGGAATAAGCGCGTTCTCTGCAAGGTTGCGGATGTACTGATCAAATATTTATCTTGAAACATGCAACTGGGCATTGACACTCCTTTTCACAGACAACAGTTACAGCACTTTTGGACCTGAAGACTGATTTTAACTCGGTTGCCCGATATGCTCTCCGGGGCTGCCTTCATCAAAGAGGAGTCTAAGTGAAGTATGCTAATGTGTTGAAGTTATTGTATGCTCACTGTGGGTGTAGAGTGTACATATTTTCGCAGCTATATCCGGCGCTCTTCAAGTCGGGTGACATTTGATAGGAGTCCAAGATCTCTCGCCTTCTTTTCAACTGGGGAAAGAGTGATATTCTGGAATGAGCACACTACCAAGCAAATTCACACTGAGTATGAGGACGACACTGCCTTAAGTAGTTCTTAAGGAAACATGCAAATCGTGCAGAACCGGTTAAACAATAAGACTGGTCTGCTGGGTATGTGTTTTGTATGAGGTGACGTTTATGTGATTAGGTTAGCACCGATTCTATTTCTGTTATTGCAGTCAGGTTACCCAGGTTGTGTCATCCGACCAAGTAACAATATTACCGAACAGGCGGCTATGAGAACAGTTTAGAATGAGCAGGAGATTGATGATGCCCAGTGACATTGCTACTGCTGATGAAGATAATCAACGTGGTTGTCACATTAGCTCGTGCATGTAAACTCCAATTCAGGCCAAAGCAAGGATATACACCATCTACCAGCCTTAACAAGGACGAAACTCGAGTCAAATACGCCTTCTGTAAGATCTATTTGAATGTCAAACTTGAGATCAAGTAAATAACCATCGATCTCTGCCCACAATTACGGAACGATGAGGTGCAATAGATGTGAACACCCCAACAAGTATATAGGTGATTAACAGTAATCCAAGATAATGAACGAAAAGCAGACTGTCTGAGAAAACTCACCTTGAGTGCATTGTAGCAAAACCAGTAGCCAAAGCCAATCACTATGAGACTACGCAGGATAGAAAAACTAGCAGAAAGTAGCCCGATCGAACCTGTGTCGGTGGGGGAAAAATGAGTAGCAAGTGAGATACAGACACGGAATGTGGAGTACGCTCGTAGCAAATTAACTCGGAAAGCGAAAACGGACGATGGGAAGTTTTTATGATGATGGGAGAGAGAAGAAATAGAAACTCATGCTTACGAAGATTTCTAAACATTCATAAGTCAGGGAAGTTGACAAAAAGAGATGTATGAAAAAGGAAACAAGTAAGGTGGCTGAATTTTCAGCGACCGTAATCAAAACACGAAAATGGATCAATCTGGTTATGGGAAGAAGAATAAAATTCAGCTTTTTTTTTAATATCTGCTTTAACCATGGCATGAGACATGAAAAACTCAGCGAGACTTTGAAAAGCAATGACACATAATCCAGTATTGAAGGAGTGACATTACAGTGGCATGGTGCATGGCACAGCAATCGCATCGGCAGGAACTCTTGAGAAACCACCCAGTTCATTAAATCGCAGGAGAGCGAAAACATCATACGGTACGGAAGGTACTGTATAAATGCTCTGTCCAAGCGATGAAACAACCAAACGTACGTGATGCAACGAGGCCACCGGTACTCGAAAGCGGACAAGCGACGAGGAGTACCCGCTAGGACGGAACGCGCAGAGCGTTGTAAGAGCACCTGCTTACACCGTAACTAATCCTTCACTGTCGACCGGGATGTTTCTCGCTAAAGATTGTCACCCCGGCTTTCAAAATTTGGGCTGCTACCTATCCATCAGAATCCCTAGTGCTGATAGGCAGATAAAATGTTTGCAGAGCAGTCCTAAGGAGGTCAAGCGAAGCTAAGTAATGGTTTTACAAATCCAGATGAGTAGAGCGCGTACTTTTAGTCAATAGCTCAGTGTTGACACGTGATTGTGAATCAATCAGTCATTGGCTTGATGAATCAAGTTATGTAGTGTGGATCATATACCCACTTTTCGTCTTCTTCAATCGCATGAGTTTATACTTCACAGTAACGGCTTCTTTCGGGAGTTGTTGACAACGTTCGACCACGATTTGTTCACAATGCGGTAAAAGTACATTCGTTTAAAATAACCCGGAGAACGTTGATTCAGTCTTGCCAAGAAAAACCGGATGTCCACTTGAGTATTCATGAATAAGTCATTATACATGGATCGTCATAAACGGCAACGCGTTCCCCAAACTGAGCGTATTCAGTTCACATTCATAAGATCCACGAGACAAAAAAATAATTTAATATAATGTACTAGCTAAACAAGAACAAATGAATGAAAATGCCCGCGAAACCGATTAACTGTTTGCAGCTGAGGAGGCTGAGTCAATAGGAAACGCTGGAAAAATTGCAAAACGAAGTTCCATTAACAATCGGTTGGCATAGATCGGTGAAACACAAGCCACAACTTCCACATAACTAAATGCACGATCAAAAGAGGTCAAATATATAATAATTCATGTAAAAACTCTAAGAACTAATGATATCCTTCAGAAAATATGTGAACACTAACTATTCAACTAAAGCACAACCTACACATCTACTTACCACTACCACCAAAAAGATGAATATCCAGTTGTTCCAAGATGAAAATCAGCGCGGTATTGATTTGGGGTATTAAACCGAAAAGGAACAGCAACGGGAAAATGGTGAGCAAAGCGAACATGACTGATCGAAACCCAAAGGCCAATCGATCACTCGTCCATATGGATCCAAAAAGAAACAAATAATGAGATTCGTTGAGTAAACGCGTGTTTTCTGGTTGAGCATCTTTGGGGAGATACTGCAACAGTTGACTCGAAGAGGAAGAGGAGAGCAGTTTCATAGGTGGCACATCAAATGAGCATAACAGTGGATTACCATCGGTCGGGAAACACGAATCTTTGTCAATTAGACTCAGTTGTCCAGTGCGGACAGTGGCCAGAACAGACAATGTGGAATGTTCAAAATTATCTTCGTGTAGAAAATGCGTTGAGGACAGGCTAGAAGAGAGCAGAGTGGCTGCCACATAGATCAGAGCAAACAGACAGAACACCACCGATCTAGAATAGACAATTATGCGATTGAACCCATGCTGTGGAGAGGCGGCGTCCGGTTGCACGCTTTTGACTAACGAATAGTGACACCCGGCAATCGTGAAACAGCAAACCACCAGGCCCATTTGATGAAACGCACCAGACCGAAGCAACAGAAAACCGGCCAGACTGACGGCTAGAGAGAGGAACACAGCTAAAGCGAATTCTAAAATGGAGCGACCGCTGAAATGAAAGTGAAAGAATGCGCCTATGAAGAACAGACAATAAGAAATCAAGTTGGATTAAAAAGGACTTTGTGAATCTTAGAATGTATCACCTAGCAGCTCGGAGGTGAAATATTTCAAATTTAAAAGGATCATAAGTGGAAAGATCTGATGGTGGAATTTTGCAGGCTCTAATCTATATTAGTTTGGAACGCATATCATAATCTGATCTCAATAGTCACTAATGATTGTCAACAAATGGTATAATGTAAACAACAGAAATAAAAATGCGCAAGTTCAAATGATTCATTGCCAGGATCGAAAGTCCGACTAATTACTGAACGGTGCAAAACACTACGTCACATCACCTGATAGCTTCGAACTGCATATGTAAGGAACGGTGTTTCATTAAACAGATGGAAGAGTTCGACTGACAGCAAACAAGAACCGAATATATGACGACATTTGCGAACTCAGAATAATCGTGGAAAATGCATGGGTTCAACCAATTTCCGAACAACAGTGTGAATAAGTCAACTTTATTGGCAGTTCGAACTGTGGCTAATCCGGTCAACAGATCAGAAATACCTTCAACGAATGTACACGTTAGTGACGTGGTAAGAACACTGCACGACAGGATGCCCGAACGTGTCTCCAGACTAGACAGTCCCCGCAACTCATTCAGCGTAAACGTTACGCCACTCAGGCTTCGTTCATTCATACAAGTAAGCTAACCATAGCTGGGAACATCGCGCTCTTTCCCAGTGTGCCGAACGAGTTTCACAGTGACAACCGCAGGTTCCAGACATTAAAGCTTGTCTCGACAGTGTGCTTGACATGTTGACTACAGCCGAAGAGTTATTAATTGGAGACGAGGTCGAACAGGACGAAAAAAGGTAGCCATTGCCGTTAATGTTCCAATAACAAATGCTTTTTTTCCACATATTCTTAGTTGTGAAACTATTGCCACCTACCAGCAAACGGCTTAACTGTTAAAAATGGACGTTATTCCGAGACCGATCTCAACCGAGTTTGAGCTCGTCAATTAGAGATGGTCTGAATAGATATCCAACCGTTAATCCTTCGCGTCATAAGCTGAAAGTCTCAACCACCCAGCCACTAGTCCCATAGCAATAGTCTGCAGAGGACGTGTACTGTCAACCTAGGATTGATAAGACCAAGCCAATACAGCGTGAATCATCTGGTCAATGTCAACAAAGTTTTGTTCTGTAAAAACCAAGTTCTTGAACAGAGTACGAAGACAGAAAAAGGAATGTTCCAACTCGTTGAACAGAACGGAAAGGTTTATGGATGATCTTTAGGGGACCAGTAGGATCAAAGATCACATAGACAAAGCGGTTGAGTCCCGAAAAAACGAAGGCTCTCGATAGGATTTTCATAGTGATCACCCAACCCGAGAAGTTACACAGAACAGTAACACTGACTGGGGAACATCAGTTTACTCTAGTGAGCGTCACAAAATGGAACACTTTGGACAAGCCAGCATTCATAGAAACAGAACTAGCACACAACAGATTGAACAGACCCAGACATAGCAACTTGAGAGACCACGACAAGCGACCAAATATGCAATATAGGATACAACATAGCATACAGTATAACGCTTACCGATCAAAAAGTGCATCCAACTGCAGTCGACTCAGACGCACATTGAAGGACGGTCTGGTGAAGCAAGGAAAAAGTCGCACGCGATAAATATGGCCGTCCGGACGATGCCGTCGAGAAGCGAATGTCAACGCATTAAGTCGCTTGAATAAGGTAGGATGAGGTGAAGTTGGATTCGAGCGTGCATCATTCATACCAGGTAACGAGACGGCCTCAACGGAGTCTGGGGAAAACCGGACAAATGCAATTCAACGGAATTAAGAAAAGAATACCAAATTTTCCAGAGTAGTCTGCAAATGACGGACAAAGTGAACATTCAGTTGTGTAATCGTTGTTGATGGGTACGATTATACAAAGGCAGTCGAAGTCCGTATAAACGCAGACGGTGCTATGCAATATTACCCTTAGTTTGGGAGTGAATATATTCCCAGGTAGGGTTCTGGGTACCGTTAGGTTCCGTGTTACTTGTTCACGAATCGTACACCTTGGGCGAACTGCACAGCGTCAACCCTGGTCGAGATTAGCGACTGCGATTGTTGATTCCTTTCTCTTCTTTCTCTGAGACATGTATGTAGGCTCCGATCTAACGCAGATGATGCAGTCAAAGATTCGACTGGTAGGAATGTTTGCTAACCACTTTGTCGAGCGTGGGTCATCCACTTTAGCCTATCTTCCGTCATCTGACCAGGAACATCTCCGACTTTCTGCATAATCCCCAAGCTGGTGCCAACTACAGGGCCTGTTACACGCGAAACGAAGACACGCTTGTCGTTGAACTGATATCCGAAGATGACGCCTACTCCTGCGTAAAATGGACGCGACGGAACACGTCCGGTACACCAAATCTATCTTATCATCTGAGTTACAAACACAGAGATTTGCGTATACCGTCCGAAAGCTAGGGGATACTTCATCTCTGGTTAACTCACGTTTCCTGAGCCTCTAACTGATCAAACGAGGTGCAGACAATCTTGTCAGGTATGCTGGTTCCACCAACTGTGAGTGCAGACGGTTTAAACTTGGTTCTTTCTCAGAGGAGCAGTTTATATGTCTGGTCTTCATTTGCGGCCTCTAGTCACCAGGCTATGCTGACCTCCAGGCGCCTTGCTAAAATCCACCAGGAACCGAATATGAGGCTGGAACAGGTACTGGATGAATAAAAAGTTGGTCAACCTGGAACATGATTCTGCCATGATTCAAGATCCGAAAAGAGGATTCATGTTCAGTTAATGCTATTTACCGCTTCCAGTCGCAATCTACTACGCTGCTCACCTAGCCCAGACCGGCTGACTCCATGTTTTTATTCGCTTGAAACTAGTAGTTTCATAAACACTGTTCCCATTGGCAACACTGCAGCCAACGGTTTCCGTCAGCCATGAACGACGGACAGCATCAAACCAACACTGGTTTCCAAGTACAAGAAGTCAGCACGGTCGCGTTGAGTTGGCAGATCTAACAGTCTGCTGGCCACCTACCTAATCAGTGTTGCCTATCGCCGGGAGAACATGCCAGTCCAAATCAATGGCCGTTTAGCTTACCATCAATTCGACACGATCTCCAACTCTACGATTACCTCTGGAAGAAGGTTTGGGTAGCATTTCTGTCTATTCATTATACCAGAAGGTGGCTAGTGCATGTGGTGGTTCAGCACAATTGAGTGGACGACTGAATTGTTCGATGTCATTCCCCGGCACCATCATCGAGGAAACATGCTACATCCTCACCTCTAGGCTGGATCTTCTTGGGCTTGACTGGCTCGAAATGTTTGGTCTCCTTGACGTCCCAGTCTGAGCCATCTACCGTCAGATGTTATCTATAACCGCACCTTCAAAGCCACCCGACATCACTCGGCAGTTATCCGACTTCCAGAGCGGCCATCGTCTTTGGTCCTGTGCGCAAGTCACGCTGCAGTGTTGCGCTGGCGACCAACCAATCTTTCGTCTCAAATAACTGGTTCGCTGCATAGCTCTGCTGCTCGAAGACGAGCAGCCCAGAGGTCTCGGACAACTTGGTATCTTGGTGGTAGTCTCCTACTTAGCGTGGGTCGATGCCATCGTCGTGGTAGAGAAGTCAAACTGATCCATTCGCATCTGCGCTGACTTCTAAACGGCTTTTGGGACCAAATGCTACCCGCATCCACCACCTGAAGACATTCAACATCCTCAAAGGCTGTACCAACTTCGCCAAACTGGACTTTCAGAGATGTGCCTCCAAATCTAAATAGCACCGGAATCTCGTAAGTTACTCAACACCCAGTGAGGCATTTCTCCATATGCATACTTCCGTCTGGTGTCAAAACCACATTTACCAATTTACAGAAGATAATCGACAAGCTGATAACTAACCCCACTTGGCACGACCGCTCACCTTGAGAACATCGTGATGAACCAAATAACCGATGAACCCCAGGGCTGAATCAACACGGTTCATCAACGCACCCAGAAGTACGGCTCCCACCTGCGGACGGACAACGTTGAATGTTCTTACAAACCACCAAATGTTTCGGTCTCATTTTTGATGCCTCGGGTAGTCACCCAGTTCTAGTACACTGCGACCCATTCGTTGCCTTGCGATACAGGCTTTTGAGTCAAAGGCTTTGGTTGAGAACCCTAGGCGTTCTCCTATCTATGTCTGGGCGTCCTAGCAGTAACTCAGTCCACAAACAACCATGAATAACCACAACACTAGCAATTCCATAACGTATCGGCCGTCTCGCAATATAAACCGGGTTGTCCTATCTGCTGCACACAGCAGGGTGGATAAGTAAAAACATGCTACTTTGATCCCTCCCCCACTGTTTTATCAAATTTAGCTCTCAGGCCTCTCTCTAATCTCATTCCTAGTAATTATTCTACGGATATAACAACAGATATAGCTAATCATAGTAACATTGCCAGTAAGTCTCATCTCTTCCCATTCAGCCTCAGACCTCCCTTGTCTCTTGTTTAGACTTAAAATGTGATTTAACATGCGTTTTCAACATTTGCATTCTAAAACAGACCACTCTCGCAGGAACGCTAGACTCGTTGAATGTTGGTGTCTGCTACACTTCGGA
>LUCH01002675.1:0-10768 GCA_013368495.1 Paragonimus heterotremus
CACCGGCCATATTGTCGTCTTCCCCGCATTCGTTGGTGCTAAACCATCGATATTCAACTGGATACCAACAGACGTCACATGCTGTAGCTGGCATCTTGAAGCAGCATTCACTATGCCTTTAACCAATCCTCAATGAGCGTATTCGCCCGGATGAACGGCACGTATGGGCGAACTTCTCGGTGTGGACTACGGAGTTCTGACATCACTGGGCAACTCTGGTATTCTTTCCTTCAAGATGAGTAAAAGCCGTGTAACCTGCAAGTTGGGAGTGTTGCTTGAAATCACCCAGTCTCGAAGGCGGTCAATAATGCCAGCGTCAGGAAAATCAGCATCTCGATCTTTCAGACCAGGTCCTGATGGGTTTTCTGGTACGTCTGAAATTCATCATTCATTGATTATTTACATTAATATTATTTCCCGCGAGCGACTGTGATGTATGTTCATGTTCAACCACCGCGTTGGGTGGAGAAAGTTGGACAACGCCCACATTCTCCTGCACATTACGGTGGAATTCGGTAAGTGGACGGTGAACATTCCGACAGATGGTGGATCGACTAGCGAACCTTTCAGAAAACCACTAAAGGTTCAATTAACACAGCAATGTCTTTTACCTCAGCGTTATCCTCATGGTGATTAGACCTATTGACAACCCAGACAAACCTTAATCAGCGTTCACAGGCAACAATTTGAACACACCGCGAGTGGATAATTGAAGCGGTTAGACTTCGTCTAAACAACAACCACTTTATACGTGCAACAATCGCTGCTTCAATTGTACAGCAATTCGCTCGTGTCACATGCTTCAAGTATTACATTAATAAGGATTATGTTACTGCCGAGAATATTGTATACACTTTCCAAAACAATCACGTTATTGACCCAGAAATTCATCCCTAATGTTTCCCGAAACAACCCTAACTTGCCCCTAAATAATTCCCTAATTGGTGCTAGCAGGGTAGGACTGACTTGGCCAGTTCGGTCGGTGAAGTTTTTGGGAAGGGGCCCATAAAACAACTCTCCTTTTCCCGGGAGCTTTTTACTTTATATTCGCCACTGCCTCCTCTATATAGGCAGTTGACAAGGCAACTGTCTTCTTGGTTACCGCAGCACCAGGGTGGGCAAGCGCTATGTATTCATTTAGAGGATGGAGTTCCAGCTTCATTTCGAACAGAGTCCGCTAGTATTTCTCCATCCTTTTCTCCATAGAAGAAACAGGACATCTAGTGCCAAGAAGAACAGCACCACATTTACAGTCGCAGGTTATCTGTGTCGCTACACTTTTCTTGAAGCGAACGTGACTATTAGGTGGCGAAGCAGCGTCTTGACCTTTGCCAAACATGCGGCTCCTTCATAAAAAATTTAAAGCGGAAGAAGCAAGTTGCTTATACTGGTGTTCGTTGAGGTAAGCGCATTTGAAGTGACATCACGTCTGGCACTGGTGGCACTGCATACCGTTCTGCACGGTCATTTTGCATCCATAACGGCCGCAAGTGCTCGCTGCCTCAGTCACTTGAGTCCCAGCACTGTCAGATTTTACTTGCGTCACAGTCAACAGAAACAAGTAATACACATTAAAAAACAGATACAGAAACGGATACAATGCAACACAAAATTGTCAATAAATAGTGATTCAGTATGTTATTCGATAATCGAATGCAATTTTCAATGCGCAGGGCACAATCCGAGCAAAAAATTCGTAGACAATAACAGCGAGAAAAGTTAAATCAAATTTCGAGTTCCCCGCAATAAGAGAAACAAGATAATTGACCTCCCAATCAGCATAACCACTTCAAGATATACATGCAGCATATTTCGCTTCAACAACAGATAACCTTATTGACACATTTTCGTAGACCAGCAGTTCAGTGTTTTTTCGAGCCAATGTTAATCAATCTAACCAATGAGAACTGTCCACTACATGTGCCACGCACAAACTTGCGGGATGTTGATTTTCCTGCTGTTTCTGCCGTTTGTTGTTTGCAGCGACCTACCTGAATTTACTACCGATGATTTTAATGTTAGAGTTAAGGACAAACCAAACACCTTGGTTATGTTCTACGCGCCATGGTACCTTGCCACATTGTGATTTAACATTCTTTTCAGGTGTGGCCACTGCAAGAAACTGAAGCCTTCTTTTATTGCAGCGGGAAAACGATTAGCTGCTACGACTGACAATATTGCTTTAGCGTTAGTAGACTGTACCACCCAAGAAGCCATCTGTACAGAATTCGGCGTCAGGGGTTATCCAACGATCAAGTTATTCAAAGATGGAAAGCACGTGCATGATTTCGATGGCGCAAGAGACGAAGGTAGAACTACACGACTTTGCTTTTTCCATTTAGATAGAGGGTATTGTGACTTACATGATAAAGCGATCTAAACCTGTACTACGTGACATTTCTGATGCCAAACAACTTGCTGACATGTTGGAGAGCTCAGAGGCCGGAAAACAACCCGTGATAGTTGCCTACATCGAATCGTCTAGAAAGGAATGGCTTGAGTTATTCAAAGAACTAGCTTCGGAATTACTAATGGACGCTAGTTTCGCACAAGCACAGGTGCCTAGTATTTTGGAAGTCGTGGATGGTAAAAGGTATGTTTCTAGCATTTCATAGTTCATTATGTTGTGCAGTCTTGTTCGTCTTTATAGACCTAAGGATATGCTGTCGAAGTTGGATAAGTCTTCTGTGGACTTCGATGGTGAATGGACAAATGAAGCCTTAAAAGATTGGATTTTCAAAAACAGGTATTTGCAATAGCTCCCGCATTATGTTTCCAGCTACGGTTTGGTCGGATATCGCATGCCGGAAAACGAAAAATTCTTCTCCAAAAACAACCTACTTGTGTTTTATCATAATGTTTCATTGGATTCTCACGCTAAAGGCGTCAACTACTTCCGAAATCGTTTGATAAAGCTAATCCAGTCGACTGAAGATGTACTCACCGAGTTAACGTTCGCTTACAGCTACTCTGATGATTATTTGCACGAACTGAATGAATTGGGTTTTACTTCCACAAAAGACTATCCGCTTGTGGCACTGTTTTCCCATGGGAAGAAGTACAAGTTGGAAAAATATACGTAGGTGTGGTTTTTCGTCTATATTTCCCCAGTCCGGAGTCATTTGTAGAATTTTTGAAGAATTTTTTGACCGGATCTCTGGTTCCCCATATCAAATCAGAAGAGATTCCAACGGAGCAAAAGAGTGCTGTGGTCAAAGTGGTTGCCCATACTTTCGATTCTGTGGTAAATGATCCTTCGAAAGATGTGTTTGTCATATTCCATGCTCCTTGGTGTGGACACTGCAAGCAGTTGATGCCGAAGTTTGAAACAGCCGCCGAAAAGTTAAAAGATGAACCTGACATTTTGTTCGCTGCAGTTGATGCGACGGCTAATGATATACCAGAACCATTCGCCGTTCATGGTTATCCAACTCTATACTTCGTTCCTAAGCTGAATAAAGGAGCACCCAAGCAGTATGAGGTATGTTACGTATACTGTTTTTATATGTCAAATTCAGGGTGGTCGTGAAGTAGATGATCTGATCAACTTCGTCGCCCGCGAGAGCTCACATGAACTACGAGGTTATGACAGAAAGGGAGTAGAAAAGAAGAGCGAATTGTAACTTTTTTAAAATTATGGTTGCTGTCCCGTGAATCACATACTACATCCTGTCCGAACCGATTGTTTTCGTTGCGCGTTACTGTAATAATTTTTAGTTCGTTTGTTCGGAAACATTGTCCATTTTATAGACTTTTGTTATTTATCAGCTCACGATGGAATCACTTGAGTGGTGATTGATACTGGGTATTCGTATCCCCCACGTTGTTAATTATGAAAACTACGTAACAAAATGGTTGCTCAGTTCCATGATGTTGGGGATGTCGTAGGTTATTTTGAGCTGCGTCGATGTCGACCGTTTTTCTTCGCTTAGATAGTTCTCAGATATTCGCCGGACTAGTTTTCTGAGCTGAACTTTTTCTTTAACTTAAGGTTCCGTACGCTCTGTGGATTTTCCAGGTTAGCATTTCTATGTTTATTGACCCGTTAAACGTCGGTTCCCATTTCTATCAATGTGTCCATTGAACGGTGGGTGAGATCCAGCCTATCGTTTGGAGTGTCGGTTTGCGTGAGAACTCTCATCTGAATCTTGGTGGGTTTGCTACTCATGACGTCGAGAGCACGGAATCGAATGCAGTTGATCATAACCACGACGTATCTGCAAGGTATCCTGCTAATCGTACGTTCAGTCACATGCGAGGAATACACTGAACATTGAAACGATTGCCTCTCTCGGAGGACAAAATAATTTGCTAGTTGTCAAAACTTAACGGATTACAGAATGATGTACGACTAGTAGCGCGGCTTTCGACATTTACCCACATCTTCACCGCAGAGGCTTTTTTAAATTGTTTTCATGGTTGATACTTCTTGCAGGAGTTTCTTCCGGATACCCGAATGTATAATCTCTCTTCGAGTGGTACACGCTCCCCATAATTGACTGTGAATGTTGTACAGAAGTCTGACTTTCGCACTCAAGTTTTCATCCCGAATCGGGATATTCAAGAGAATCTTTACCTCCATCTAATGGCAGGTACTATCGCCCGACGCAACTGTTGAACTATTGGTGACAAAAATCCGAACGTTCTACGCCATATCTAGTTTTTCCTCGTATCTCATCACTGATATCTAACTATGCCACATTTGTTTAGGTTCGCTTTAACGTTGTACCTCGTTTGATGGCATGAGTCTTCACTGCGATGCCATTTACTGAAGAGTACATTTTGGTTACGGCCGAGTTAGGGTAGATATTACAGCCAAAATGGACTTACATTTGTGAGTTTATTCCAGGCTTGTGCTCTGCATCGATCCGGAGTGCTAATTTAGACTTTGGTCTTATTGAGAACAGCCGTACCAGACAGGCCAAAGGGAAGCGGTTAGACGAAATGCAGTTACTTTTATAAGATGGTATATCGTATTGCTCACAGAGTAAGAGCGCCTAAGTAGTGAAGCACAGACGCCGTAAAGCTGTCTTTCGAATAGGATCGTTAGGAAAATGTCCATAACCGCCGGAGTATGATCTAATACGGCCGCAATACTTTTGGTATTGTTCAGCAGTCTCATGTATCATTACGTCTGCTGCTCACGGTGGTAACCGGAATCAACCCTCAATGCCACATCCACTGAACTCTCGAACTGACCTTGTCTCTCTGTGTGGAGTGAGTCAGATTTCTGTCGCTTCACAGGTCGAAACTTTGAGTCAGAGGAGCTGGGCCAAGTCCCCATGAGACTCTGGGTGGAATCCTGTTAAACACAACCGAAAAGTCATCTTTCTCTGGACATTGACGTCGTTGAGCCGTCATCATTCTCATTCTACTTTCCCCCAAATCATATACTTTTTGTTTACTTTCGGGTACTAGTTGTTTCTTTACGCCGCGACGCCAGGCACGCTGTGGCGCACCCTGAGACACAAAGGCCAACAAGTTGTGGCTAGTACTGTCTCAAGTGTGGAGCTCGGTGTTTACTGTCTCGTAGACCAAGATCTGCCATTCTAACACCTTCGTTCCTTTGAGCTCACCGCTAGGTTGTTGTTGATCGAAGACAACGTAGCAAACAAGCCTGTTTGGGTTGTTCATCATCAGGCTAAATACATGACATTCATGTGGAACAATGCTGTTGTCATGGCAAAACGAACAACAATGACAAGCTCAAATGAGGTCAGCCCCATCAAGTACACAAATGGAGACAACGCTTTGATACAATTCCGTCACGACTATGGTGCAACTGGAACAGTGATAGTTTGCTCGATGATGGCGTGGGTGGTGGGTCATGGGAACTGCAAAACATGAACAAAGCACTTCTGTTTGTACAAGAGTGGCTTATTCAATGGAAGTTCGATCACCTCAGCTGTGAGCGGTACATCCATTTCATCAGCTTTGTCTTCTTTGATAGAACCATCAGGATATGTACACAGGATACGATTCCCCATTAATTATCTTTACTACGCACGTAGGACATTTTTGGAGATCAAAACTCCCCTCGATTGACCCCGCCGCACTCTACCTCGTGAACCCAGCTAACTAGACGCCTGGCATTGTTATTCTCACAACCCGCGTCCAAATGTATTAATTCCTCCATCCAGCCTCCCTCAATCATCGAACCTCACTCACCTGCCCGCACACCCATTATTGTCTGTCAGTCTCATCCTCCCCACTCCTATAAATATGGCCTTCTTATGGGTCGCCGTGAAACTGTCATCGATTAATCGATCTGTTCGAAGGCCGGCTATTCAGACACAAATTAGACCGATCCGATCGCATTTCGTCGGTTCGTCATTGCCTGTCGGTTGCCTGTGCTTGTCATGTTTTTTGGACCCTTGACGGCCTATTGCGTTCAACCATTCTCTCTTATCTCACGAACGCAAACGAACTGAGGTTTGTTTCTTGTAATTAATTATATTGTTTATGTCAATAGTACCACGGTTTCCAGCGACTTGATTTGGTTTTGATATTTGGCGTCGTTGGTTATACGTGCGTCACTCAGTGTTTGTCGGAAGAACGTGCAACACGCGTTATCTTTGCAAAATGACTACCCGAAGCGAGTTGTAGACAAGACTACAACGTCGGGATGAGAAAGACTCAGCCTCTCTAGCTAAGAAAGAATAGTGCGAACTTCGTTCTCATTCGTAGGTGACACGCTTGCTGGAACAATCACTAGAAAACTCAATATTGCTGTCAATACAACTTTTTTCGCTGTCAAATAACGTGCTCACTTCAACTCTAATCTACCTGTTTGTCTACAGTTGAAGGCAAAGTGACTGTTTCTGCGTTTTATCGTATAGATTGGTTTATTCGTTCCTGTGAGACTAATTACACGAGCCACACGATCAGAAACTTATCTGAACATATCAGTAGGCAGCAGTCAGCCTGGATCGAAAGTGGAGTCACTACTACACCTTTCAGCACAGCTGCGACAAACCTTGTTAGCTCGAAGGATGCAGTCGAAATGTCTCCTTGTCCGCCTTACCGAGTCAAAAACAGTCAATCGAAAGGCATGAAATGTCAAATTCCGATTACAGCTGAGATGATCCATTTTTGTTCATAGTAGAGTTCAAATAAGCACGTTATTTGACAGCGAAGAAAGTTGTATTGACAGCAATATTGAGTTTTCTAGTGATTGTTCCAGCAAGCGTGTCACCTACGAATGAGAACGAAGTTCGCACTATTCTTTCTTAGCTAGAGAGGCTGAGTCTTTCTCATCCCGACGTTGTAGTCTTGTCTACAACTCGCTTCGTGTAGTCATTTTGCAAAGATAACGCGTGTTGCACGTTCTTCCGACAAACACTGAGTGACGCACGTATAACCAACGACGCCAAATATCAAAACCAAATCAAGTCGCTGGACACCGTGGTACTATTGGCAAACAATATACTCAATTACAAGAAACAAACCTCAGTTCGTTTGCGTTCGTGAGATAAGAGAGAATGGTTGAACGCAATAGGCCGTCAAGGGTCCAAAAAACATGACAAGTACAAGCACAGGCAATGACGAACCGACGAAATGCGATCGGATCGGTCTAATTTGTGTCTGAATAGCCGGCCTTCGAACAGATCGATTAATCGATGACAGTTTCACGGCGGCCCATAAGAAGGCCATATTTATAGGAGTGGGGAGGATGAGACTGACAGACAATAATGGGTGTGCGGGCAGGTGAGTGAGGTTCGATGATTGAGGGAGGCTGGATGGAGGAATTAATACATTTGGACGCGGGTTGTGAGAATAACAATGCCAGGCGTCTAGTTAGCTGGGTTCACGAGGTAGAGTGCGGCGGGGTCAATCGAGGGGAGTTTTGACCTCCAGAAATGTCCTACGCCGGCCGCCAAAATTCCTTTCCGGTGCCAACCGTCGAAGATGTCACAATTCTAATTCTGATTCTCACCTAATCCTATCCAAGACGCTCACAAGTGGCAAACAAACGCATGAGGGAGTTCGAAGACGCACACGTCAGATGCACACTTTATAAAACCGTCGTCTTCGGCCTTCACTTAGTACACCTTTCAGGCATCCCATTTGTCGAAGGGTGTAATTTGCTGAAAGCTATCTCCTCTGACTACCACCCTACACTCAACGGGACTGAAGCTTTCCTACTCGGCTCCCTCCAAACGGCAAATTCGTTTTATGTCTCTTCTCATTATTCCCTTTGCCGTTTCTACGAATACCGTCCAAACCAACCCGTCTTTGCTCGGTTCGCACTCTATAATAAAGCCGAGTGGCCACTGTCCCCGTGGCACGTTTTCTGCAACAACGAGAACCAAGTCTCCTGGTCGAATGTTTTTTCTCTGTAGTTATGGCCAGATACCCATCAAACCATCTTCGCCAAATTACTGTGCCTAGTTGGTTCACCTGTCTCTAACGTCTCGTGTAACTCTGTTGCAAGCTCAGCTGGCAATTCTAAACCTCCGCCTCGAATCAGTAACAAGTCACTGGGAGTCAGTGGTCATTCCTCCCGACTGTCGGGCGTAGGCGGAACAAGAGCTCGGTTAGTGAGAACACGCTCAATCTCCACAAACAGCCTGACTAACGTATCTTCTGTGAGTTGGTGCTCCTTGCAAACGCCGGGTAATACTTTTCTGATAGGGCGAATTATACGTTCCCAAAAGCCGCCCCTATGACTAGAAGGGGGAGGTTAAAATGCTACTTTACTCCCCGAGCCAGCATTCGGTCGGTAATCTTCCACTTATCCCATTTTTGTATCAACTCAAGCAGTTCTCTGACTGCACGAACGAAATTAGTTCCATTATCGCTGTATATATCGGTTGGACAACCGCGCTTGCCAACAAATCGGATGAGCGCTATGATAAAAGCATCCGTGGAGAGATTATGGGCCACTTCAAGGTACACAGCACGAGTCTTCAGGCATGTAAATAAGCAACCGAATCGTTTCTCTGTGTCCATTCCGCGCTTAACTTGCATGGGCCAAAAGTAATCTACCCCCACCTACTTAAACAGAAACCGGCCTGCTTCTGCTCTAGCTTCAGGCAGGGGTGCCATTTGCTGACCACACGGGACTGCATATTGTTTTCTGCAGCTGATGCATTTTCCGGTCATTCTCTTTACAGCGCTGCCACCATGTACAATCGAGTAGCACTTAAGAATGGCGCCTGGTACATGGGCAGGTCCGCTGTGTCCTTCGAGGGCGTGAAACTGACGGAAGATTGGGTCCACAACAGGGTGTTTGTTCGAAAGAATTGCTGGGTGTTTCAGCTCCCCGGCACAGGAGGTGTAATTGAGGTGCCCACCCACGCACAGCGTACCGTCGATCAAGACTGGACAGAAACTGAAGTTTTCCAATCATCTTCGGTTTTATGCCCGCACGGTTTTCACTGAAGCGCCGCATTTCGCTAGGATAAACCGGACGTTGCACCATGCGGATTACGTCCTTCTTGGCCATTTTAATTTCTTCTGCTGCTAATGGACCAGTACGTGGTTGAAGCGCAATAACCACGCAATCGATTTCGAAAGTTTAAGCCAGGTTGAAAAGTAGCTGAGCAGCGGGCAGACTGTGGAAACTTGAGTTACTACGTTAACGGAAACCTGCTGACGTTTAAGTTCGACTTCAGTTTGTGCCTTCAATCTAGGAGTGTTGCTGGACCAAGATCTTTCGTGCATGTGTAGAAATTCTGGACCTTTCGACCGTGTTCCCTATTCCCTCGGATTCCGAATTCCATGGGAAGCTAAGTCTGCTGGGTTATTCGTTGATCGAACACGTTCCCATTGTTCAGGCAGACTTCCTTCATGTATTGTAGCAACAAAGGTGCTAAATCGAATGTTGTTTATGCAATGCAACGCAACTGCTGAGTCGGTCCAGTAGATCGGGCTTTCTAAAGTCGTATGAAGGCCAGCGGAAACGACCTTCTCAGTTCTCATCGATAAAACTGCCGCATTTAGTTCCAGGCTTGGGATGGTAGCTGTCTTCGTAGGAGTTACTCGGGATCTAACTGGCACGAGGGTGCAGTACGGCTGACCCACCTTTGGGAAAAGTCATGCATAAGCTACTACCCCATAGCTTGTTTCTGAGACGTCGCTAAACACGTGCAGCTGTGAGCCATTCGCATAATCTGTCACGTCTCTTGTGATGCACCATGGAAGCTCAACCGGATTCATATTCGTTACATATAATAACCAATCATCCCACGACTTAGCATCACTTGACTGGACAGGATCGTCCCATCCTAGGCGTCCCCTGCACAGTCTTTGTAATGATACCTTCGCAGGCAGTACTAGCGGAGACACAAGACATAGTGGGTCATATATAGAAGAGATGGATGATGGGATGCCCCGACGAGTGAGCGGCCCGTCGCGTAAATGAAACCGCAAACAAAACAAGTCTGAGACGGGGTTTCATTCTGTGCCAAGCATTCGTTCGTTTGAGATAGTACTGTCGTCAACTCCCTTTGGGGTTTGAGCCCACTCTGATTCAGGTATCGAATCTAAGACCTCTGGGCTTTTTGGGGCCCGCTTTTGAAGCCTGAATCCTCCTCTGGCAACTAGCTTGTTAATTTGTGGAACAAAGCACTTAGCTTCTTCGACGCCGGCTAGAGAGACCAGGCAATCGTCCACGTAAAAATTGTTACAGATTGCCTCGGCGACTTTACCATCATACTCGCTTCCGAAATCTTCAGCCGTTCTCCTGAGAGCATAGGACACACAAAATGGGGAGGGTATCGCTCCAAATAGATGGGTGATCATTTGGTACTCCAGTGGGTCCTCC